>PVKA01001681.1:0-84790 GCA_004027165.1 Ctenomys sociabilis
AAGAAAGAAAGAAAGAAAGAAAGAAAGAAAGAAAGAAAGAAAGAAATCTCAGCAAATTACCAAGTGACAATAACCGACTGCTGAGGACATGAGAGATGTCGGGCTGCGATTCACACATTGGGAAATGACAGTGTTGAGAGACAGGCCTGAAAGGAACATTAGAAGGTCAGACTTGGGGACTGAGATGCATTTTTTTGCTTCGATCTTCACCAATAGAATATTTCCCAGGCAACTCAAAGAGTGTCATTAGCTGCTTACACTGTCAAGTAGCTGGCAGTGAGCAGCCTGAAGACAGGTGAGAGGCTTGCTTTATGCCACAGCTGCCACTCTCCTACCTCGTGCTCTTGCTGGTTTCCACCGCTATGAATTGCTGCCCACTGGTATGCGCCACTGTGCCTTGGGAGCCTGCAGAGTATGGGCTGAACCCGCCACTAACTGTGAGCGATAAAAACCTTTAATTCCTTCATTCTTCAGGCAGATTGTCCCATCAACAAGAGAAAAGTAACCAACACATACACCTACCCTAAATAACGTAATTGTAAAGGAACTGAATACAATGCTAGGGCTACAGGAGCAAAGACAGGCCTTGTTGGACACTGCATGCGTATCCAAGCAAGAAGCCAGGCCTGCTACTCACTGTTGCAAGCGCCATGTGTTTAACAGTTTCAGCTGTGGTTTCAGATGTTGCAAGTAAAAATAGTGCATATCATAAGATGCACATCAATAAAGATATAAAATGATATAGAAACCCAGATTGATGACCATAAAAACCTCAAAATATTTTGCTGATATTCATTTGGAAATTCAGACCATAAGCCAGGCAAGGTGAGGGACAAAAGAAATGATTACAAATACAAAATGCAATTCCGCACAAGTTATCTGAAATCAGGGGCTTGATCTTGCAGCAAAGGGGACAATGGGTGAAAATTGAGCTATCATATTTTAAATACCATCGTGACAATTTGAACTTAAATCAAGGAACATGTTTTACTGAAAAGTATTTTTAAAATTTATGCTGCTTAACAAAATTTGTGAAAATGGCAAATAAAT
Source organism: Ctenomys sociabilis (assembly GCA_004027165.1). Taxonomy (NCBI): domain Eukaryota; kingdom Metazoa; phylum Chordata; class Mammalia; order Rodentia; family Ctenomyidae; genus Ctenomys; species Ctenomys sociabilis. The sequence continues at coordinate 1,051 of PVKA01001681.1, forward strand.
GTATGAAAAAACGCTCCACATCGTTAGCCATTCGTGAAATGCAAATAAAAACAACACTGAGATAACGTCTCACTCCAGAAAGAATGGCTATCATAAGGAAATCAACGAACAACAGATGTTGGAGAGGTTGTGGGGAAAAGGGAACACTTGTCCACTGCTGGGGGGAATGTAGACTGGTACAACCATTGTGGAGGTCAGTGTGGAGACTCCACAAAAGAGTAGGACTAGAAATCCCATTCAAGCCGGCTATCTCCCTAATGGGAATTTTCCCAAAGGAACTGAAAACATTGTATCATAGAGATATATGTGTAACTATGTTTATAGCAGCACAGTGTGTGACAGCAAAATCTTGGAAACAACCAAGATGTCCACCACATGAGGAATGGTTGAAAAAGATGAGGTATTTCTATATAATGGAGTATTGCTCAGCTATTAAGAATAATAAGTTTGAAGCATTTATACTGAAGTGGATGCCACTTGAACATATACTCATAAGTGAAATAAACAAGACACACATGTGTAAATATCGTATAGTCTCCCTAGTATAACAAGCGAAAAGCAATACAAAGGGAAACATACAACAACTAAAATCAATTGAGTCAGATAAGGCAAAGTGAATGGCATATGCTGCAGGACATTAATCAGCTTTTCTTCTGGATAGTTAACAACCTAAGTTCACAAGTCAGAGTTGGAGAAAAAGAAGAGCCACAAATCCAGCCAACATTTTGGCCCTAGCCTTTCAAGGTCAGCGAAGACTCAGGACATAGGACAATCTGTACTGCAACATCATGAAACTCAGGTGAGCTCCAAAATTTCTGAACAAGGAGATTAAGAAGCCACAGAGGAAAGAGACTGAAGTTCTATAGTGTGCCTGGGGAGAGTCACATGAAGAGAAAACTTTCTCTCAAGCTCTCACGGAGAGCAAACTGGTCAAGCGTTGGCTGTGACTCATCCACATGGATGACACAGACAAAAGATCTACAGAATAATGTACAGCACTACAAGATAAACCCTGAGAGGACTTCACTGACCACATAAGAAATATAAAATTCATGTGTTGGTATATAAATAAGTCTTGATCTATCTAGGTCTTAACCATCCAGCAGAAAAGTATAAAAATGATGTACACATTGTGGGGCCATAATATTAAGCTGAGCTGTAAATGGCTACGGTCGACAACTTCTGTGAAAATGGATAAGTATCAAGTAATTAAGATCTTGTTCTCAGTTTGTTACATAAAACACATACTATAAAACAAAAGAAGTGTTGTCTAACTTCTTTCTTAAATGCTTGGAAAATCCCACTTGCCCTTCCTTTTTTCTGAAGGTTATTAATTACACACATAGTGCATGTAGTAGATATAGCATTGAGAGTATTTATTTTTTCCTGTGTATATTATATATCACAATTTTTTTAGCTTATAAAATTGATAGAAGATTATGTGGGCTTAAAAGAAAAGCCTTACATATATGAACTTGTCAATTCTACTTGCAATAAATATTTATTAATAATTTTTGTGAACATCAGTAAAGATATACAATGATACAGAAACCCAGATCAATGACCACGGAAACTTCAAAATATTTTGCTGACATTCATTTACAAATTTAGGCCAGAAGCCGGGAAAGGTGATGGGTAGCTGTAATTCCAGGTTTAAGTTGAGACCAGCCTGGGTTACACAGTTCAGGGTTCAAGGCCAGGATGAATTACATAGAGAAACAATGAAAACAAGAGAGAGAGAGAGAAACAGAGAGAGAGAGACAGAGGAGGGAGGGAGGATGGAAGGAATGAAGGAAAGAAGGAAGGAAGGAAGGAGGGAAGGAAAGAAGGAAGGAAGGAAGGAAGAAGGAAGGAAGGAAGGAAAAAGAAAAAAAGAAATTTATTTTTTATTTTAATTAACTATTTATTCATTTATTGGGTATAGGCTCTCACTACAGAGCTTGGCCTCTTACTGATCCTCTTGTCTCAGCCTCCACAGTGCTGGGATTATGGGTTTTCGCCACCACACCAGGTTTGGAGGCCAGCGCAGCAGCACAGCGTGTGGTACTGGGGATTGAACCGGGGTCCTGGCACTTCCTAGGAAGGTGTTCAGTTTGCCAAGCTGTCTCCCCAGCTCTGCTTTTTATTTGTAAAAAGGAAAAAAAAATGAAACAAAAAAAAAAACCAGTAAGAACAAAGTCAAAAACAAAATAAAATAAAACAATAAAAAGGTACAGAATTTCAAAAGAAAAATGGAAAATTAATAATGGGTTGTTATTTTATGTATTGTTTTCATCAAATTTGTCACTCAGTGTACCAGGCATAGGTGTGCAAGACATAGAATATCATGTTTCATTGTGTAATGTATACTTGCTTTCCTATCTTACTGTGAGGTGGAATTCCAGTGCATCCACTGACTTAGGTAAGTTCATACATGTAATGGCTTTCTTTTAAATCCACCTACACACCTTTATCACTATTCTCTGTAGAATTTCCAATCTAAGCATTTCTTTTATTTGAACATTTTCCAAATACACCGTATCTTGAACTGAAATTGTGTTACCTCTAAAATGATTTTGTTCAACTATATTTCTTAAGGATTTATTCTATTGTTTATTTAGTTCAGGAATGACGAATGGGAATTTAAGTTTTCACCAACTTTCTCTATGTGAAAATCTTGTTTATTTAAAAGCTGATGGCACCTACTCAGCCTACCTATGTTATTTCTTATCTATTTTGTCTGCCTATTTACTCCCCTTAAATCATAGTAACTAGAGTATGTGATGGCCTCTCCTCACACAACTTCAGTGTGCGCATGTCTGGTGCATGCTAAGAGCTCACTAGCTGAATTCTTTCTCATGGCAGTCTTTTCTTTCTAATGTTCTTCTACCACTAGTGTGGTCACCACACCCTTGTCAGCAGTCGGCCTCTGACCACATGTTCTGTCTTTCAAATCTGTGCTTTTCCAGCATCAGTCTTGTCAGTCTCTTGGGCAACTATTCATTTATTTATTTTCTCAACCAAGTAAGCACTTCTTGGGTATGTTGTTTGGCAGCTTAATTCTTACAGCTTTCCTTTAATGTGCTCAGTGCAGAGGGCCATCAATAGCCCTTTCTCTTGTCTTTATCTTGCACCAACCTATTAACATCAGTGTGCATGTTCATGCCATGTTTATTTTTTTTTTCTGAACACGTATCACTCAATGTTTGAATGCTAATTATTAAAAATTTACTTCATTCAAGATGTGGCTCCCAGGCCCTTGCAGTCCTGATATTTTGGTGACCTTTGTGCAAGTCCCACTTCAGGATTTCCTCTCCTACAACAACCGTATCTGACTTCACTGAGAGTCTCCAGCTCTGCATCTCTTGATTCTCCTTAATAATCTTTTTTTTTTTTTTTTTTTTTTTTTTTTTTTTTTTTTTTTTTTTTTTTTTTGTGGAACCAGGAATTGAACTCAGGCCCTTGTGCTTGCCAGGGAAGCCCTTATTCCACTGAGCCATTTTCCTAGCCCTCCTTAATAATCTAGACTATGACTAGACTTCTTCTCCTTAGCTTCTCCTTCCAAAGTTAGGAGGAAATTCAATACCTCCTTATTACATTAGAACTAAATGTATCTACATGTACCCTGGTTTACAATTATAGAAATAAAGTTTTTCTGCTTGGTTATGTTAAATGAAAATTTTATCATATCCTACTCCAATCTAGCCTGTGGTCTTTAATACCAAGAGCCACTCATTGTTTGCTCTTTTCTCACCTTTGTTTTAATTTATCACATCTCTCTTTTGTTCTACTTATTTTTAGAGACAGGTTCTTGCTACGTAGTCTCTGCTGGCCTTGAACTCACAGTGATCTTCCCACCTCAGTCTCCCAAGTGCTGAGATTCAGGTGTGTGCCACCATGGTAAGTTCAATTCTCACATTTTAAACCTTGGTATTCCATATGGTCTTCTCTTCTGATCCTTTTGCTTTTGTAATATAATTCTGAAAAATCTCATTCATTTTCTATGGTGTAAATTGTTTGCTGCATACTAAAAATGCAAGTATCAATTTTTCTACTTAAACTTTACTTGAAATACATTTACTCTATTCATCAAATAATATCTCAAAGTAGATATTACAGTGGACAACAGAATTACTCAGAAGATAGGTAACCTTGTGCAATTATAAGCTTTTCCATTACTGTTGTGTTTATTTGAACATATTACTTAACTGAGTCTAAATTTTCTCATGTATAAAGTGTGAGTTAAAACATGAATTATATTTAGATCAGTATTTTGCACAGCAAGTCTTCCATAAATATTAGCTGTAGTAGTTTTAAGAAAGAAATTAAAATAGATTTAGATACCTGTGTCTATTTAGTGTAGACATTTTATGTAGACAGTGATTTATTACAAATAAAGAAGTATTTACAGGCTTTTGGGAGTTCTTACCTCCAGCTAGTAAATGGCTTCCAGTGACAGATCAAGGCATGATTTGTGAAAAACTGCAGCTGCAGCTGTGTGTGTGTCAAGGGCATCTGGATGCCATCAGCAAGCTACCTCTCCATACCCAAAAGCTTAACAGTGGACACTCAAAGCTACCACTCCAGAGGTGGGAGGCAAGATGAAAAAGAAGCTGCTTGTTCACAGAAACTAAAGACAGAAAATAGGCTCTAGAGAATTAATTCAAAGAAATCTCATCTATCCACAAATGATCATTGTAGAAACAGACAACTGGGAAAGAAAAGTCACTTTGAAATCACTTCTGCCTTTTAATTCTCTCTTAAGTACATTCCATCAATAATTTTTTTCTACCCTACCCCTTATCCTCAAGGTGGTTCTAAGAATGCATCTTCTAGCTTTCTAACCTCTCTAATAAAAAGACTGCAGAATGGCTTTGAAAGAAAACATTTACAACAACTCTTGTAAGTTGTCTGAGTCTCTTCAGGTCACCAAAACAAGTCCCTTCTGCAGCTTCAGTAAGAGCAACACAGTGCTACTGTGCTGGAGGCGTACCAACTGAAGTTTAGTACTGGCTGACATGGTTCCCCCATGAGAGCTTTCTGTCTTTAAATGTAACCAAAACACTGAAAATTCCTAAGCTCAGAAACCTGTTTTTTACAATGCTCTGTAAATCCCGTGTAGCTTACTTGCCTCTGCATGCAAGCATAGGTGCTGCACCACTGCTTCCACGTTTCCCTAAACCCATCTCAGCACTTTATAGTTACAACCATGTTTTGTGGCATGAACACCAGTGGTGAAGCTCACGTCTGTGTGTGCGCAGACGGAGGAGAAATTTGGAACACAGGAAAGGTATTTCAGCAAACTCTGAATTATAATAGGAACAATCTCCCTTTTCAATAATATTTCACACTATTCATGGGATTCTTAGCAATGAATGAACAGATCTGCTTTAATGACACTATTGCATGTAGTTCTGTTGGTAAAAACAGAACTACATGCTAAACTACTTGCATAAAATTAGCATATTATTAAATATCTCAACATTTTTCATTTGTGAAATCCATCATGAAAAATGATCGACTTATGCAATAGCCAATAATTCTTCAAGAGTATATTTTTGATGCTCTTTACACTGTTTTCCTCAGAAGAAATCTTTCCAATACTTTTTATTCCTTGACTTTACCAAAAAACTCTTCCATATAGCACCTATCAGTAATTCTCACCCAAGCATTACTCTTTAGTGCCCATGCTGTTAACCATAAAGACCGCCACAGAGGGCTCCAGTCTGATGGGGAGACACCCTGATTCTGGACTACCTACTTCAGTTTCTTCACGCACAGCACAGAATTTTAGGTAACCAGCTGGGCCAAATAGCTCAGCAGATTTGATTCCTGGGCCTGCTGTGCTGGCCTTGCTCCGGGGTGCACTGACACAGCCATCGAGACTGGGCATGGTGGTGCATGCCGATAATCCCAGCACTTGGAGGGTGTAAACAGGAGAATCACTGTGAGTCTGATCTAGTAATGAGACTCTGAACAGTCTGTAGACCTTCCCTAAAATATAGCAAAAATAATGAAATAAATATAGGTAACTAATGATTATTCAAACACAATGTTAAGTGACGGTTGCTGTTCATGATTTCATTGCCAAGAAGCAGGAAGCAAAGTTATTTTTTTCTATCAGATAGCAGAATAACAGCTACTTAGGGACACCATGACAGCAAGAGGGCACACAAGAACATGGGGAGCCAGGGAATGCTCCATTTTTATTTTATGATCGAGATGCTGATTCTAGCCAGGTTCAGTCTGTAGAAATTCAAGGTAGGTTGCATGCATTCCTCCACCTCTACTTCCAGCTGCGGGAGTGCTTGCTGGAGTTCAGAGATGAAGGCGTGGCTTGGGTCACACAGCGCTTGAGCAGGAAGCCTACGAGGATACCAGGCCATCTGCCTGCACTGTCCATGAACGTAGTCCCTCTCAGGAGCAATATCAGCCTCAAGTTGTTTCCTAGTGGCCTCAGTGAAGAGCCTTCTGTTGGGCTTTTTGTATAATCCATTTGATTTTATCAAACTCCCATCTCTTTCTTTAGTTAGTCTTTTATTGAAATATTTTATTAATATTCTAATTACAGGGCCGGGGATAAAGCTCAGCAAACAAAAAGAATAAAAAGATTCTAATTATAGAGTTGATCCTGTAAAGGTGAGAAACAAATCCTGAGGAATCACTGTAGCCTTGATAGCTAGAACTTCACGCAACACAACTGTCATGTACAGACACCAGCATGGCACCGTATCTATAACATGGAATCCAGAGTTCTGAAGCAACAATTCGACTTCCAAGTTTGCTCTGACTAACTGCAATAAATCTCAGCAATATTAATGTTGGTGATATTGACTTTTGTTTAGGAAATAGTAATGATGTGTTGGTGTAAATTATAAAATAGCATCATTTTGAGACCACAACTTACCTTTAAAACCCAGTTGAATATTTTAGTAACCAAGAAATAATTACTCAACAGTTTTTTTGTTTCCAAGTTCCTTTGTTTTGGTGCTGGATATTAATAAATCTCATACACCTTGGTCATACACTGTAGTACTAAATTACTGGTACAGGGCAAAGACATGTATGTACACATATGTTACAAAAATTGTGTTGAGAAAAGTCATAGTTAAAAAATGTTAAAAAATACCTATCATAAAATAATATGGAATCTATTACAAATCTATTACTAAATTTCATCTTTTCCATAAATATGGGAGATATAATGCTTTAATCAAGGTACACAAGGAATGCACTCTTTTATATTCTTGGAAAGGAAAGCTTGGTTAAGTTCTTAATGACAGGATGAGGAATAAGCTCAAAGCTTCAAAACTCTGTGTACTACACACTAAACATTATAACTAACACAGATACTGGAAATCACTCACAAAGTGGTTTATAACCACATGCTTTTTTCAAAGATAAGTGAGGTTTCAGAAGTCTTCTTTGAAGCCATAGAGTTTCTTGTATTGTTAAGTATGAAAGTAGAACAAGCTGTTTGTATCATGCAATCTATTTAATAAAATGACTTTTAATTGATATGAAATATTGCTAAAAAATCTTCAACTTGCAAATTTACTTTTCATTAAATTTATGACCAGCATACTAGCTTGGCATGTTACTGCTTTTAATATATAGTTTTAGAATGCTGAATCATCATTTATTGAATATTTGTATAGTAGAAGGCCCTAGGTAAATGCTCTGGGTTCACAACTTGTACATTCAATAGGAACCCATGTCAACTAGAAAAATCATGTTGAGTTAATTAATTTAAACTCTCTCTCCCTAAATATATAAAGTAGCCTCAAAAAATCTGAAAGCTATGGAAAAAATCTCACCTCAGTAAAACAAAGTTCCATGTTCCAAGACACCAAGTGTAACAAATCTCTCCATCAGATACAGCACGACGTGCAATAAGCTCCAGCAGGACACAGAAGCACGATGACAGCCTCTGCAGGATGTGTGCTCTGCACCTGAAGTGACTGTGTCCTCTCACTGTTGTGAAATACATGGCTTCTCTGTCATATAGGGTGACCGAGAGAGAGCCAGTACTTCAGAGTCACTGCTCCACAAAATGGCAAACACACAGAAAGGGAAAGAAGGGACCTAAGGATGTGACATCTTTGTTTCTAAACATCTCAGGTGCAAAGCTGGACTGAAGACGAGGTCAGAGAACGGAGAGGAAAGAGCGGCTGTGAGCAGTATTGCTGCTCAAGAACAGAGCAGATGCTTTTACAATTTGCACACCACCAAGAAGCAACTGGGACAACAAGTTGGAGGAGAAGTTATCTCTGCTCCTATGTTTGTAGTAGCTGCTCAGTGTGGCTGCAGCCCTGTAGCTGCAGACCACCCACTGGCACACACAGACACCCAAACGGCAACCAAGACTTGCGTGTCTGGAACATGCAAGGCTTAAGTCTAAGTCCTCAACTCTGCTCACTAGCACTGACTCGAGGTACCAGTTACGGGGCACACTAGGTCACCATGTGATGCACGTAGAGTGGGCTATGAGTTATTTAGAAACACATACCAAGGGGAAGCTGCTGAGGAGATGGTTATTTCTTCCACTCATCTGCTCCTGTATGCTGGAGCTAAGAGAACCCAAGTGAACGTGCCCCCTTGAAGATATAATATAAATAAAATGAAAGTGTCAGGGAATACATACATAGATTCTATCTGTCATTTATCTACCTATTTAAGAGTAAAATAAAAAAGTAGTAAAAATATGCACTTAAAAAACCCTAAAATCACATAAGGTGTGTGATTATTTAACTGCAATAAAAAAGCTACTGAATTTTTGGCCAGCAAGATAGCTCAGCAGTCTAAAGTGCCTGCTTAGGCAAGCTTAGGCAGGCACAGGGACCACAATTCTATCCCCAGCGTCTCATGCCAAGCCAACCCTGTTCTGAGGGTGGGATGAATCAGCCACAAAAAAAAGTGATTAGATTTCACTCAGTTTCATTCCTAATCTGCCTATGTAGGTGTCAAGGGTGAATTCATACATGGAACATCAATTCTGAGAATGCCCCGTGCTGTGTCAAAGCCCACATGCAGAATAGAGAAATTATGTGTAATTTTTCTACAGTGAATCTAGAGAATACTTGGAAGAGATGAAAAATGTAAGTAGTAAACATAATATTGATCACATCCATAAATTAACTAAAAATTGATCATAGACCTAATTTTAAAGAGTACAACTGTAAAAACTATTAAGAGTAAAAACTGGATACAAATAAGTGCTTGCCTGGCAAGCACAGAGTCCTGAGTTCAATCTCTGGTACTGCAAAAAAAAAAAAAAAAAAAAAAAAAAAAAAAAAAAAAAAAAAAAAAAAAAAAAAAAAAAAAAAAAAAAAAAAAAAAAAAAGGAATACAGCTAGGTATGCAGCAGATTCCTGTTGTAGTCTCAGCACTTAGAAGGCTGAGGCAGGTGGATCACGATGAGTTCGAGGTCACCTGGGCTACAAAGTGAGACCTTCTCTTAACAACAACAACAACAAAATTGGAATTCTTTTTGAACTTAGCAAAAGCTCCTCACATGGTAGCAAAAGCACAAACAACTGAAATCCAAGCACTTGGATTTCTTTGGTTCTTTATCTATGAAGGCTGCTATTCATTCCCTTTACTGGTGAGAGAAATCTGAGACACAGAAATGTAACTGCCTTGTGTGTGGTTACATAAGTGACAGCTTAGGGAGTGAAGAAAGGGTTTTGCTTTGTCATCCTTGAACTTAGTTACTACTATTTGACTTTTTATGAACATTCACAAATTTAATGGATATAATAAGTCAAAGAATAACATGCACACAAACTATAAAGTAGTCTTTATTAAGTTTGAGTCACTGTGGGTAAGTTTTTGAAGAAATAACACTAAAATAAAGGCTTAAAGGGAAAGCAGCAGTTAGGCAGTGAGGAATGAAAGGCTACTGGGGAAAATGTCACAGAAGGAAGATGAGGGAGTGAATCCCCCAAGAACATCCTTGCAGAAAAAGCTAACTGCAAGCAGAACCCAGGAACAACTGCATGACCAAATTCATGTTTCTTTTTTCTTTCTTTTTTTTGAAGACCTGGGGATTGAACTCATGTTCTTATGGTTACCAGGAAAGTGCAGTCTCCCTGGCCCTTTTTTTCTTTCTTTCTTTTTCCCTAACCCTAACCCTAATGAGGTTTTAGGAGAAAACCTGAATGGACTTGACTGACCTTGTCAGATACAAAAGTTACATTTCTTGTTATATAGGTTTTGCTTTATCTTAGTCTGAACCATCCAGCAGAAAAGTATAGAAATGAGGTATGAAGAGTAAAACTATTTTAATGTGTTGAGCTGTAGAAGGCTCAAGTCAACAACTTCGGACATTGCCACTACAGGAGATAACTCACTGCTATGTGGACTACTGGACTATATTGGAATATTTTGCTGAATTCATGCACCTATACTATTTGGATGGCAACAGAATACCCATCTCCAACAAACTAAACAAAAAAGGAGATATAAATGAAGGACCATTTTGTAACTGCATATACAAAATAGGATAAATATATAGCTACATTCTCTTAATTCAATGAGAAGAAAGATTTGTACTAACATGTTTTGAAACTATTTCATTGCAATTTTTTCTCAATAAAATTAATTTTAAAAAGTTGAAAACATACAAATGCATGTTTCAAAACACACAACAAAGAGATAGATGGCGTGGCCCAGGGGTAAGACGCTTGCCAAGTGTTTGCCAAGGTCAGAACTGAGTGGAGAGGAGTGCTTTCCTGGTTCGATGAAGGAATTGGAAATCCCTCAGCTAATGTCATACTGACTGCTGAAGTAAGAGCTCTCCTGCTAAGAGGATAACAAGACAAATATATCTGCTTTGGCCATTTCCATTTGATATTTCACTGGCGACAACAGCCAGGAAAAATCAGGCAGATGACACAGTGTTGGACATAGAAAATGATAAAAAGTATACTAATATTTATGAGAAGAAGTTAGAATAAAGAAGTTCAAGGGAACAGTGAGGATACAGGATCAATATCAAAATCATTAGTATTTCACATGTTGATAGCAAGTAATCTAAAAATGAAACTAAGAAAATAATTACATTCATATTATCAACAAAAGGAACACAATAACAGCAGTCAATCTTTCAAAATGCAAGACATTTGCACTAAAAGCTGCAAAAACAGTACTCAGAGAAAGTTATAACATCTAAATAAGCAGCACCACAACCCGCTGTCATGAATCAGAAGACAAGCTCCTTAGGGTTGGACTCTACCAAATAATCACGCAGTCCCACAGCAATGCCAAGTTTATTTTTAGTTGCTTTTAAGAACAATATCTTTCATTATATTGCTTGTAAAAATGTTAGGGTCCTAGGTAGTCAAGTTATGTGACAGTATTTCTTAGAGAATTCAGTAAGATAAAGAGTAATATCTTCAGCAAATGCACTGAACACTGGATAACCATATTCAGAGATTGAATTTGGATCTTTATTTGAAATCATGTTTAAGAATTAATTTCAATGTATCATAGTTGTAAATGGAGGGAATACAACAATTAACTATTAGAATATAAATTAAAATAAATCTTGATGAACTTAACTCAGGAAACAGCTTCTTAAATATCATACCAAAACCACATTGCTTCAAAAGACATGAAGAAAATAACAAGCAAATCCACTGAGTGGGACAAAATATCTGCCATTCACATGTTTGGGAAGGCATTTGCTTCTAGAAATTATGACACTCTCTTTCCTAACAATAAACAATAAGTAATTTAAATGCAGAATCAAGGTCATGTCATTCGAGCAGATGTTCTTCTGAAGAAGATAAACAATAATCAATAAGGATCCATGAAGACATATAATATAATTAACCCTTAGGACAACTACACACATATAGAAATTGTGACTATCACATGCTGCTACATCATACCCACTAGGATGGCAAAATCTAGACATTAACAAACATCAGCAAAGATGTGGAGAGACAAAGAAATTCATACACAACTTGTTGGGGTCAAAACCAGTGCATCAAACAGAGATCAATTTTATAGTTTTCCAAAACGCTAAATATTGAGTCCATTTTTCAGTATATAACCAATATAAATGCAAAGCCCAAACAAAATTGTACATGAATGGATACATTCCAATATTATTTACAAGAGAGGCAAAGAATAATCACTCAATTTTGATGAACTACTTAATGCATGAGCAAATCTACTGCATCAAGAAAATAGACTGCTATTCAATAATAACTAAAATAATTATTATATAATAGATGACTGTATTAGTATTCTAGTGAGTAGATAAAACTAACACCTTCTACTTAAATGAGAGGTTTAATTGGGCTCACAATTTCAGGTGTTTGGTCTAAATGACTCACTTCAAAGTGGAACCACTATGACAGAAAGATCTAGAGGAGGAAGCAAGCTGCTGAGCTCAAGGCCTCTGGGAAGCTGGCCAGGTTAAGGCAGCCTGGTGGGAATGGCAGAGCCCCAAGGACCAGGTACGACTCCTTCAGCCTTCCTCCTGAAAACCCTCCAGACACTCACAGAACACTCATCCAAGTTACCTACACTTCACTAATCCCTCAGGTGGCTCTAATGCTGACCATGTTAGGAGGCTACACCATCACATCACAACTTCTATTGATTTGACGCTCAGAACCATTTCCTTAAAACATATTTAACTTTACATAAAAGAATGACAAGTCCATGAATCTGCCCAGTAACACATAAGATATGCAAAAGGCTGAAAATGCAATAATTGCTACCCCAGTGTACCAACACTTCCAATGTTACTGGAAAGTCCAAGTCTCACATGTCCTCTTCAGTGGCCATACCTTCCTTGGGCCCCAGTTTTACACATGGCTGTTTTAGTTCCAAAATCTGAGTTATTCAAACATTTATGCTCTGTTTTTGCCTCTGATTTCCATAATAAATTGCACTAAGAGCTACAGCAGTATTTACATCAAGGGCTGAAGATCTGGCTGATAGGAAATTCCTTCACTAGGTTACCTAGCTTGCTGTTCTTCATTCCACTGTACTCTGAAATCTCAGGGCATACACTGAATGTAGGCTTGTCCCACAATGTGACACATGCTGCCTCAAAGCTCATTCCCCTAAACAATTACTATAACAAACTGAAACCTCAGTAGCCTGGCTCTTATAGTTTTCATTCTTGTCAGAATTCTGGTGTTCTGAGCTCAGACCTGAACCATCACCATGCTTTTCTTACAGTGTTCTGGGATGGTTTAACCCCTATCACCAAAGCTTTCCACATACCACTGGGGAACCTCTAGCAAGGCATCTGCATTTCACTGTCAGGTGTAGTCCCAGCCATGACTCCTTCTCTAGTACCAACTTGCTCTGCTGATAGCTCTCCCACTGCTCAGCAGCATGCCTGACACCCACAGCTCAGAGAAGGAGAGTTTCATAGAACTTCAGAGGTTTTCATCTGTGGTTGGCTGGCTTCAAGGGAGAAAAATGATGTCTGAAGTCTTTAATAGGCCCAGGACCCTTAGTTCTGGGTGGTCCAGCAGCAGAACAGAAGAACAGAGCCACAGAAACAGGGCTGAGGGACCAGAGTGCAACCCTGAGCTCAGGCCTCTAAGACCCTCACAGCAACCCAAAGGCATACTCCACTTATTCTCCAAGTAGCAGTTACCTAAAACAATCTGAAAATGAAGCTTTACCATCATGATGAAGTCTGGTCAACAAAAAGGATGTTCCCATACTCCATTTACATGCAAGTTCCGCTATTAAAAATACATGAAGACTCAACAATTGAAAGTTAGCTTGTGATTTCCTCTGACTAGGGTGAGGAAAAAGGAGTATGAACAGCAAGTTACTGCTACTGTGGCTGGAGTGTCCTTCTGTACTATTAAAAATAAGTTGAAATTAAATCGTGATCACTATTGAATGAATCACTGGATCTATTAAAAACTCTAGGTGGTTAATGTATGCTGAGTGAAATGTACCTTGTTAAAATGAGAGAAAATATTTGTTTATTCCTGTAGTATTTTATAGTATGTACAAACATCAGTTAAAAATCAAACTAGAAAGCTGAAGAATTTTAAAAAATAAAGACCAATAGTCTGAATTTGACAGAATAAGATCTTACTGTGCATCCTCTAGCCAAAGAAAGAAAGCACTCCTAAATACAGAAGGAATATAGAAAGAAACTATGAGAAAAGTAAATTACAAGACACAATGTGTGTGATGGGGAGTTGATGCTCACACAATAGTGCTGGTTATAGAGCAAGGCATTTAATCTTTCCAGTCTGGGAAACCTAAAACAGTGAAGCCAGGAAACCATGAATATTGAATGAATAGAAAAATTCAGAAATAAAGCTGAAAATCCAAGGTCTGAAATGCCATCCTGCTTCTTTGATTTATGTTTCAAACCTGCATGCACAGAATGGGGTGTAAAGAACTCAGTCAAAGAACAAATCTCAATGGAGCTATTTCCTGCTACCCTATGACTACTGGACAGTAAAGAACAGAGAGATTTCCTCAGAGAAGAAGATATGTCAAGTGTGCAAGTCATTTCCCTTAGTCTGGTGTTTAGTCTGGGATAGGTAGCATGCTGGAGCTAGAGGACATTGACATAGGAAGGGATTCTAAACAAAACCTCAGTTGACCAAGAGATAGCAATGAGAATCAACGTATGGTATTTTATTAGACTAAAAATCTCTGTACAACAAAAAATTTCAATCAGTACAGTGAAGAAAAAACTTGTGGAATGGAAAAATATTTTGCCAGCTACTCCTTGGACAGAAGACTAATATCTAGAATGTCCAAAGTACTCAAAAAACAATTAAACCACCTAAAATTAAAGACCCAGTCAAGAAATGGGCTAGAAAGGGTCAGCCAGATACTTCAGACTAAAGAACGTGCTCAGGCAGAGTACAGCAGCTGGAGTTCCATCACCAGCATGCTGCCCTGCCTCTGTCCCTGGGTGCACCGACATGACCATTGAAACTGGGTGTGGTGGAGCATACCTGTAACCATAGCACTTGGGAGGCTAAAAACAGGAGAAACACTACAAGTCCAAGTTACGTAGTGAGATCCTGTAGACCCTGTACTAAATACATTTAAAAAGGGCTAAAAATTTAGTTAAATATTATCAAGTGGCCAACAAATACAGGAAAAAAAGTTCAACGGCTCTGACCCTCAGAGAAAGGCAAGTTAAGACAACACTGATTCCATCTTACTCTGGAAAGAATGGCATTCCTTAAGATAAAAATTGTAGACATGGCTCTGACAAAAATGAACCCTCCTGCATTAGTACAATCGTTATGGACATCTGTATGGAGATTTCTACGGGAACTGAAATTAGGCAACTCGAGAGACCCACATATAGCCCTTCCAGGCATCCTTCTCGAAGAGCTCAAGTCATCATAGTGCAGGGTTTCATGCATACCAGTGTTTCTAGCAGCACCATCCATGGTGGCTGGCCCCAAGATGCAACCTGTATTACCATGAAGAGATGTTGGGTAACAACGTGGCATCTGTGTGTAAAGAAGCACTACTCAGCTACAAAGAAGGACAGATTCACGGCATTTGAGGAAAAATGGATGAGCTTGGAAAGGAGAATGTTGAGTGAAATAAAACAGATACACAAGCTTAATAGCAGAAGGTATCTCACATTTCTCAGGGAAAATACCAAGAAAAAGATAAAGGTTGGATAGGAAGGGACACGGGGCTGATCTCCTCCAAAGGAAGCATCTGAGACAACAAGGATGAGGGGTGAGCAGGCAACGAAGGGAAAACAAGGGGAATCAAGACACACCATGTCCGAGGCCCCTATACCATCACCCATTTATACAAACACTGAGTATCATGATATGTGCTGAGACAAACATTATCAACAGTGTGGAAAAGTTGCGGGGAAGCAGAGCATCAGGGGCCTGGAGAGGATGGGAAAGCAGGACAGAAACATTAGCCAGCTGTGATACACCCATGGCCATTCCCCAAGATGGCTTCAAGTGGCACGAATTGCAAACATGTGCCAATTAAGTAATTTTTTAGGGGGGTGAGAGGGGAAACCAGGGATTGAACTCAGGCCTTTGTGCTTGCCAGGGAAGGACTTATTCCCCTGAGCCATCTCCCAGCCCAGTAAAATTTTGTAAAAATTCATTTTAAAAACAGCTTTGGTATATTTCTTTATAATTACATTTAAAATTGTTACTAAATAAGTAATCCATATAAATGTATATCTAATTAATGAAACACAGTTAGCAATGTACATATTTTTAATAACTAAGACATGAGTATTAAAACAGTGAATGTCCAGGAATCCATCAGTAAGGTGGCAGAACCCCGCCTAATTCTTCCGAGGTCTCTGCCCCCACAACCCATTGCTCCTCTACAGATAGCCCTCAGCTTGAGTTTTTTTCTGTCCTGCTTGACTTCCCCTATAGTTTCACTACATGTGTGAACATTCTTAAGCCGTGCATTCTTAGCTATTTTTAAGCAATGGTTTTCATGCATTGAACTTTATAAAGTGCTGCCACGCCTGGGCCATGCTTTCTATTCAGCACTCAGTGTGGCCAGGGTGGGCACAGTGCACTTGCTGTTCACCACTGCCTCATGCTCCAGGGCCATCTGCAGCTCATTTATTTTGTAGAATCAAATTTACTTCAAATTACTGAAAACAATCTCCTCAATTTCAAAATCCACTGTGACATCCAGAGTAAAGCACTGACCAATGGTCTCATTCAGAGCCAGTCCCGCCCCTGCCTAGGACTATCACTGAAAGGATGACCTGACCCATGTCCGTTTCTATCCATCCTTCATCATTTTCATGGTATTTTCCCTGAGAAATGTGAGATGCCTTCTGCTATTAAGCTTTTACATCCATTTTATTTCACTCAACATTCTCCTTACACACAGATGCCGTGTTGTTTATCAAACATCTTCATGGGAATACAGGCTGCATCCTCAGGCAAGCCACCATGGATGGTGCTGCTACAAACACTGGTATGCATGAATGATTATTTTCATGCTAAACACACAAGAAAGTTACACTTCTTAAAAATATTTCTTGAAAAATCACATCTTGTTTTTCATACTTAATAATTAGTTTTAACTTTCTCCCATAAAGGATAAAGTAGAAAACATAGCTGGAAAACAATCAAAGGTATATCTCTTGAAGAGAGATGGATTTTATTTAATTATGTTTATATTTTATAGGCAAGATCTTGGTCTGTAATTCATGCTGACATGGAATTCACTCTGCTGGCCTTGAACTCACAGGTATCCTCTTGGTTCACTTCCTGAGTTCTTGGATTATAAGCACCTGCCACCACTCCCAGCTGAGACAGATGGTCTGTCATCTGTCTGTCTGTCTGTCATCTGTCTATCTATCTATCAATCAACCTATTGATGTGTCTACACACATTCATGTCTTCGTCATCCTTTGAAAACAAAATTTAGACGATCAAAGGCATTAAAGAAATTACATGAATCATTATTGAGATATTCACTGAATAATGTTCACAAAAATATTTCTCAATTTTAAAAGAGTAAGGATGAATGGACTATTTGGTTACATGAGAGACTGGGATACTATTGTTATCTATGTGTCTATGAAAGAGATGACCCATAAGAATTTACACAAGAAAATGTATTGGCACCTTCAGCATTTGAAAAATTTCTGATTGTCCAGAAAAAAACATACAAAAGTGATCCACAATGCATCAGAGTATTGATTTGTTGAATCTGTCCTGTTAATTTGTCTTGAAACTATCCCATTGCTATTTGTTCTTCAATAAAAATAATAATAAAAAAAATAAATGAAAACTCCTGAGAAATAGAAGCCAATGTCATGCGCACCTTTCTATGAATCTCTAAGTGGAGACTGAGGACACAGAACTGCATGCACGGCATCAAGAGATGAGCCAGTCGCCCTGCCTGCACACTGCTTTTCCATTGTGGAGTTAGACCAAAGTGCCTGGGAAAGGAGCACCTCAGCTTTCCTGTTCTGAGGCATCCAATTAGGTAGGTGGTTGGAGTAGGTCATAACAAGAACTTTTAGAGTGTAGAAAATATCCACAGAGTAGATAAATGAAACTCCAGTGTGCTATACCTTCCTATCATTGTTTTACTGCCTTGCTTCCCTTTGAACTCTGAGTTCCCATTCCACTCCCTTGGCTAATTTAATCACTTACATACAAAAAATAGAATCTGAGTCAAGATTACCCATTAACACTGTATGGAAATAAATCAGCCTAGCTTGTAGAAGATGGAGCTAATTTAAACTAGGTATGCATGCCTGTAATCCCAGCACTGCAGAGCAAGTGGGATTGTAGGTGAAGAGTAACCTGGGCTCCATGAGAGCTACAGGCCGCTAGGATTGCAGTAAGACCTGTAGCAAAAAATAAGTAAGTGTAGTGGAGTTCTTTGTTCTCATGAAATATTTCTATAATGGTTTCTTGAAACATAGTAATATGAAGAGAAGAATGGCAACAAATATATAGTACCGTGGCTTCATCCCAAATCTTTTATGTTGAAGTGACTCCTAAGGGGATTTATTTCTCTTCCTCTAGGATTCAACCCAAATTCTCTGCAAACACCCACTGGGAAAACCAGAGCCTTCTACATTATGGACAGCTCCATGGCCTCTCTTTGTTGATTGGTACTGGTGAGAAGGCTACTTGGCCTGAGCAACAGAGAAGGCAGAATCAGTATGATGAATGCTCATCATCAAAAAAGCAGTGTGAGACCTTGATATTGACAGTAAACTAAACATTGTAGAAATGGCCACAATGATTTTAAGTAAATCTAAGACTTCGCCTGATTTTTATTTTGTATAGATTGTTCTCATGCTTCTAAATAAGAAATAATGAAAATCAATGGTAAGGGAATGTGCCCAGTTAACACTTTCAAATCTCTCCTTAGGAAGTGAACTCATATTTGTGACCCTGTCTTCTGCTCCTCCTGTAGCTTTAACAGCAGGAGACAGAAGATCTCTTTCCTCGGAGAAGACATTCATGCATGTCATTGTCTTGCTTTCTCCCACAGCTTTGCTGACCAATCAGATACAGAAAAATGGAATTGGAAAGTGAGGATACTTCCTTCCATCCTATCAAATGCATATCAGGGTTGTTTTTTTCTTCTAATCACATAGCTTCACAATCCAAGAACTTTACTGGTTTGTTTTTTAGAGCTGTGTATGTAACTTTCATTGATTTAAAGATGTGTTAGATAGTTCGTTATTAAACAACAACAAAACAAACAAACAAAACAACCAGGCAGAACTTACACTTGGTATGATAGTTGTATTAATCCTGTGTTTGTTTTCTGTATTTTATACCACTTTGAAAGCACAGGATCTTGTGGTACAGAAGAAGAAATCCAATGTCCGAAGTCTACCTAATACCTTAAAAGGCAACAGTCCTCCACTGCAACTGTGCATCTTGTTTATAAATCAACAAATCTTTTAAGCTTTAAACCCTCACAAGCTGTTACATTTTTGCCAACATATCTCCTGCCTTATCCATTCTAGATTGATCACTAGATAGTTTAGAGCAGTGTCTACACAGAAGAGATACCTGTAATGATTTAAACCAAGAAATCTTAAGCTTGCTTAGTCCACTCTCCCTCCCTCACCAGCTGGCTCTCTCTGTGAGACCTCACTATGAATTCCCACCCACTTTTTCTTCCATCTCTCTTCTGACTGACATTGCAGCCTTTCTCTGTGCTCTGTGGGGTGGCCTCTTGGGATCTGAGTAAACATTTCCTGCATGAACTTCTACGTTTATGTGTCTTGTCATTCTCCATGGAAACATGTGTCATGCATGCATGTATGTGTGTGTGTGTGTGTGTGTGAGAGATGGTTTGGATTGTAAGATCCAGAGTAAATGTGTGTGTTGTCATTCTCCATGGAAACATGTGTCATGCATGTATGCATGCGTGTGTGTGTGTGTGTGTGTGTGTGTGTGTGTGTGTGTGTGATGGTTTGGATTGTAAGATCCAGAGTAAATGTGTTATATGCTCTCTTTTTCATTTTTACTCTTCTTAAGTATACTTTCTCACATGTGACTTTTTCTTCAAATAAGTATGTTTATAATGCCTTAAGTTATCTGTAATAAGATACTAAGATATGTACAATTTGATGAGATTTGACAAATTTATACATCTGTATGACACCTTAGCCAAGAGATTACACCAGCATGCTGGCAAGTTTACTAGTGCTTCTCACTAAGAAATTCCCTGGTCACCCACAAGCAAACACAACTCTAATTTTTTATCCATGTGAGCTAGCTTGATCTAATTTTGAAATATCTATACTTACATGTAAAATAAGTGCTGTAGTTGTCCACCCACTTTTGCTGAAGATTCTGCTTACAGACTGATGCATAGTCGGGCACATACTACTGAGTTCTCCTCTTCATGCCAAGGTGTATTTCACTAAGTATCTAAACAATTATTTGCTATTCTTTTTACTAATGGACATTGACTTGGTTTTTATTTTTTTCTCTTAAGAATAAAGTTTTTGAGTACCCATTAAATGAATATTAATGTTTACCAGTAAATTTAATAAAACATTTATGACTTTAATAACATAGTCAAGAAAAAAATTTTAAAAATCTCAACAAATCAAGAGATGTATGCGGCAATATATTTGTTTCTTTTTTGACACAACCGCTGATTGAACTTAAGCCTGGCAAGTGCTTATTCTATGGAGCTATCTCCCTGGCCCTAAATATTTGTCTTTTTGTTTTCTGGCAGTATTTTGGAAGCCCCAGATTATTTTGCTTCACACTGATATGCCGATATATTTAACCCAATGATAAAATATTAGAAAGTATTCTGTGGAAATTAATGGGCCTGTTCTCAAATGCAAAGGTTTAGGATAACCAGAACATTGTTTAATTCAAAGTAATAACATGCTTACATTAAAACAACAAAACTGCAGTGCTTAAGGCAGTGAAGCTGCCCTTGCTGTGGGCAAGAGGATTAGCCAAGTGGGAATGTGTCAGCTGACAGACTGATACTGAACAGTGAATTGATTCTTAACAAAGCAATCAGTACAAGTCAATAGATTCAGAGAATTTCATTTCCGCACACTTTGCTTCATGCAGTGAAAATTAATACAGACATATACCTCATCAAACGCAAAGCTATCATTTTAAGATGAGTTTTAGAGACTTTTTTGTATTTTAAGGGAGGGTCTATAGGGTGTTCAGGTCCCCCTACTAAATCAGACTCATTATGATCCGCCTGTTTACAGCCTCCCAAGAGCTGGGATTACAGGCATGCATCACCACACCCACTCTCAATTCCTGTCTCAGCATGCCCCGGGAGCAAGGCTGGCACAGCAGGCCCAGGGATGAAACCCTGGTCCTGCTGTGCCAGCTTGCAGGTGCTTTAATCTACTGAGCTATTTGGTTGGCCCTGAGTTGTAGACTTAAAAACCTACAAGCCTACAAGAAGAAAATATAGCAAAACACACACTGAGGTAGACAAATTTTTCTTAGGTTAAAAGTACATTTTTAAAATATGATAGTTCCACAAAATTAATGTCTTTCATAGATTATTATTGAGAAAATGTATTTGCAATGCATTTATGATAAAGAACTACCAATAACTTTATATTAATTTTTAAAAGTTACAAAATGGGCAAAAACTCCATGTTTAGTAAAACCATATGTCTTTCTGACATTTATTAAACATTTTAGAATCATATATTGTTGGAAATACGTATAAATTACTTATTGTGAGCTGAATTATTTCCCAGAGCATTCAGACTGTGAAGCCCTATCCTCCAATATGAATATGCTTGCAGGAGTGACTCACTCATAATCATGGTTGAACTAGTTCGGAAGGCAAGGGTCTGATGTGATTGGACGAGTGTCCTTCTAAAGAAATTGGAAAGGATTTTCCTTTCTGTGAGTGTACAAGAAGGGAACGGTCCATCAGGGCCCGTGAAGGAGCCACGTCTTCAAGCGGGAGCACAGCCCCACCAGAAACCGAAAGGTCTGAAACTCCCTTGTACTTAGAGTTTTCCAGAACTACAAAAAAATTAGTGTCTGTTAAAACCACACACTGTGGAATTTTGCCAATTCAAGCTGGTTGAAACATGTCAGGTAAAGAAGCCCTACTTCATTGGCTATTTAATATTTGCCAAAAATTGCATTACTTCATATGAATTACCTTTTGAACTTATCAGGACAGTCACTAGCATCTACTCATATGTACCCTCACTTTATAGCTAAGGAAAAATACGTGATTTCCATTTTTCCACTACCTGGAAAGGAATCACAGAGATGGCTCAGTGGAATAAGCGCTTCCCTGAGTTCAATCCCTTATTCTGCTAAAAAAAAAAAGGGGGGGGAGAGAGAACATAATCCGGAAATATTATGGCTTTTTGTCTATTCATATCTTTTATACACTCTGAGAATTTTATCACAGTATAAAGATTGTCTTATTATTTATTGAGCATATTTTTAGGTGTTAATAACTTACCAAGAAATAGTTGTAAAAGTTGAATCAGTTTGAAATAGCTATTTGTCTTCCAGAAAGTATATACATGGTAGACTTGCATTATGCAAAATTTCTAATATCTGTAGGTACCCATATGCAATACGTATTACAAGTAGCATGTTATAGTACTTACAACCATAAATAAAGAGAGGGGATCCTGTAGCTTCTCCACATTCTCTTATACTTCCCCCTCGGGACACTGCTCCCAAAAGTGGCAGCCTTAATACTTGAATATAACTTTGACGTAAAGCATAGCACTTGAGAAAACACAAATGCAGAGTGAAGCCTTTAAAGTAGAAATCAAGAAAACAAAGGAAAGGCTTTGGAGATGGCTCTGCAGGATAGGTTCCTGCCAGGTGAGTGCAAGGACCCATTTTAACCCCTGTACTGCATGCCATGCAGGCCCCAGAACTCCAGGCACTATGCCAGCCACCAAAACTGGGCACAATGGTGTAAGCCTGTAATCCCAGCACTGGGCAGGCTGAGACAGGAGGATTACTACAAGTCGAGCTGCTTAGTGAGACCCTGTACCAAATAAATAAGTAAATAAAAGATTTTTTAAAACATTAAAGAAGAATAGAAAGAAAAAAATTTCATTTGTATCAGAACCTGACATTTCAAATATTGGCATTAATATGGTGGAGCAGATTACAAATGTAAAGTTAAAGAATTTAAATAAAAAGTTCTAAACAATATATTAAACATTTTAAATACAGTTTACACTTAAAACAGATAGTACTTGAAATTAAGAATTTACTGGGTTCATTATATAGCGGGGAAAATACTATAATAAATTTAATGAAGTGGGCTGGGGAGATAGTTCAGTGGCATAAGCACCTGCCTGGCAAGCACAAGGTCCTGAGTATAATCACCAGTACTACAATAAATAAACAAATAATAAAAAAATGTAATGAAAAATATTCCCAAAACATTTAAGAGGATTGTACCATGTAAATTTGATATAACAATAAAAGTGGCAGAAGAAAACTTAAAGAATGAGAAATATAGCTTTAAAATTTTAACATATTTGTAATCTTAGTACTACAGCAAGAAAGGAGAGAAATGGAGAAGAGGAAAAAAAGAGATTTCTAAAACTTGTGGATTACACTATGTGTAATTCTTGAAGTTCAATAATCTCAGAATAATTTAAATACAAAGAAAATCACATATGAGTAGAACATATTCAAATATGGAGAGAATAAGAGAATATTACAAGTAGTCATAGAAAGTTGATATATAAGAAATTAATAGCTCAATCATTTTTATTTATTTAATGTATTTGATACAGAGTCTCACTACATAGTGTGGACTTGCACTACATACTTGTGGACTATGATCCTCCTGCCTCATCCTCTCCAGAGCTGGGATTACAGACATGAACCACCACGCCCGGTCTTGGTGGCCAGCAAGGTGCAGTAGGAGTTTGGAGCCAGCACGGCATGCAGTAACAGGGATTAATCCTGGGTCCTTGCACTTGCCAGGCAGGTGATCAGTCCACTGAGCTAGCTCTCCGGACCAATAGCTCAAATTTCACAGAAAAATTAAAATGAATCAGCTGACCAAACTGAAGAAAAAAATGCCTAGAACTATGAAAAACAAACTGCCAACTTTAAATTTTAGGTAATAAACACACTCTCTGGACATGGAAAACTGAAGGCTATTTCAAGTCTCAGCATTCAGTTGTACATCACAGACCAGCCATACAACTACAGCATGTTGACACAATAAAACAAAGTCATTGTATGTAAAATATCCAATTATAAGAATAAATGAAAAGACTAGATAAAGTTGAAATTGAACTAAATGTAAGTTAACACTAACTGCAACAAATGAAATCTTCATCACATAAGGTCTACAAATATGTCTATAAAATTTATATCAGTAGACCAAAGGACTGGAAAACTATTAAATTATGGCATGTACCAAGTTATTAGATAAGCTCTAGCCTATGATTAATATTAAAAGAATAAAAATTATAAAATAATACAGAATCAAATGTATGTAAGAGCAAACAAAAATAAGTATATGGATCAATTCAGGTAAGTCAAATAGAAAGAATAAAAGGCCAAAGAATAAACGAAAGAGGGGTTGGGAAGATAGTTAAGCAGAATAAGTGCTTGCCTGGCAAGCACAGGGTCCTAAATTCAATCTTTGGTACCAAAAAAAAAAAAAAAAAAAAAAAAAAAAAAAAAAAAAAAAAAAAAAAAAAAAAAAAAAAAAAAAAAAAAAAAAAAAAAAAAGAATAAATGGAAGAAAGAAAAAATGAATACCTTAAAATGAGTAATGTGAGCTGGGGAGATAGTTCAGCAGCTTACATGCCTTCCGGGCAAGCACAAGGTACTGAGTTTAATTCCTGGTACCCCCCCCAAAAAAAGTTTATTGGATAAAATGATGAATTTACACATAGCTACCCAAAATTACATCAACTATAATAGATTAATATTTAATTTAAAAGTGAAATAGTTGTAAAAAGAAAGAAAATTATTATAAACATTCTTACCATATGTCCCAGGCTGAAAGGACAGAAAAATTTTGAAAGAAAAGTTTGGAAACATTTTTCAGAGGGCTTAAAAAGTGTGATTAAGCAATTCATTTGTTCTCAAGAGATAAATACACAGAGGTGACTGCTGGATTTCACATAAAGAGACACAAATTTCTTCTAAATATGAGAGGAGCAGCGGAGCATTCCACACCTGGGAGAGGGGAAATGCACTCAGTTCTCAGGAGGCGGCCGCGTCCGCAGCGCAGCCTTGCAGGCGTGCTGGATGAGCTGCTTCCAGGAGAAGGGTGGGACTAGAGGGCCCGCTCCGCTGCTCCAGCGGCTAGGGTGGTGACAGAAGGAGGCGGACACTTGCGTACAGCTGGAGTTAGTTTTGCTGGATTAATCTGTGGAGTAAGAATAGTAAGATGGGGTATTGGAAAGGACTGCCTGCAGATCCGAGCGTGGCGCCTCCACGGAAGCTCAGGGAGCAGAGATGAAACGTGGGTGGACGTGGCCACGTAGTTAAGTAGAAACGTTAATTTATATGAAAATGCAAAGAGCAATAGACAAGGTGCACAAAATTCATGTGAGTGGGATTCAATAAATTATCTTCTCTTGAACTGCAGCAATGACAATGGTTGCATAAAAATTTGTCTAGAATGACATACACAAATAGGTCCAATGGCTATAAGTCACCCTCTAATATTCTGACAACTAGTAATAAATCAGTTTTCAAAATTTTTCACTTTTGAGATATTTTGTTCAAAGCTGTAAAATACTATTATAGTTTATGCACAGCTCTCACTAAGCTTTTCCTCAAGTTGATGTCGTAAATAACCACAAGAAAATTAAAACTAGGAGATTAACCATTGTAGACGCTTGAATGTAAGTATAAAATATCCAATAGTTACAAATTTATTTAATTGAATATAAGATAGAGACTTCAGTCACTTTAAGCACAAAATATATATGTGTACAAATATCTCACTACTATCCCAAAATACATGAAAATAATTCAGGCTTTGCACTATGCTTACAGATTTCTAAAATTTGATGAAGATTAAGGTAGAACTAAACCTCTACGTAATAATAACTTATGTCCTCTTTGTAAAAATTAAATATCCAAATTTGTTAACATGATGTACCTGGTTAATATTTTTTAAACAACTTTTAAATTCTCAAGGATTATGATTTTAGTTCAAAATGTTTTTTTCATATTTCATTCTTTTTCACTGTGTTACTTAAATACTTTTCTTTACATAATGACTGATATACATATATTTACATACAGTCCGATATGATTGAAGCAAAATTTTAAAAAATTTCATGTTCTTTGATTACTTAAATATGCTATTTTCTGTCTAAGACATCTTAATCCCAAATGTTACTCTGAAATCTAAAAAAAAAGGCATTAAAACCTAGTTACAGTTTTCTGTTCAGGTGTTCGCGTGCTACAATACAAGATAAAATAAACATCAGGTGTAGATTGTTTTGTCTTTGGTTGTGGTTTATAGATTTAAAATATTTAATAAAATAAAATTTAATCGAGTAAAAGAAAATTTATGTTTTATTCATTTAGAGAATGCTTTGAATGTTGTGCCACTTGACAGTATGAATAATGTGTAAATAAAATGGATGAGAATAGAACTAAATATGGTCATATATTTTTAAGCCACTATAGGAAAGAAAATCAATATTTGATAAATATATATATAATACTTAAGAGTGCAATGCTAAGCTCTATTTTAAACCTTGGCTCCAGCATATGCAAGATGGGTAAATTTACCAGTTGACAAAATATTTGTACATTTTACTTTGTGATATCATAATCATAGTGATATGTAAATAAAATATAACACATGAAATGCTTAAATGAACTGCCTGGTTCCTGGTGTGAATACAATAAGTGTAAACCTTTTAAATTACAATATTATGACTAAACAGATGAAGTTGATTTCTGGATTTGGAAAACTGACATGATATAAAGCATAACAAAATAATAAGGCACGTTGACAATTTCTTCACATTTTTACTTTAAATAACTTGTGAGATAATAATTCAATGTAGAGTTATAATAGATGTTAGGACAATTGTAATAGACATAAAATTACACAACAAGATAAAATATGGAAAACAGAAAATTTTATTACACATCACAATCCCATTGCAGCAGCACCCATTCAAAATATCTCACTGCCTTGCAATCACTAGGAGGACTCCACATAGCCAGCTAGCGTGTCACCAGTTTTGGGAATTATATAAATTATTAACCTAATTAGACAGCACAAAGGCGATGGGTATTTATTTATTTGTTTTAGAACAGGGTCTACAGGGTCTCACTACGCTGATCAGACTCATAGTGATCCTCCTGTTTTTAGTCTCCCAAGCGCTGGGATTACAGGTCGGTGCCACCACGCCCAGTCTCGGCACGCCCCAGGCTCAGGGCCGGCACCTCACAGTGGTGATCCACCTTTGGTCACTGTGTCTGCCTAAGCAGGCGCTTTAGTCAGCTGAGCTATTTGACTGGCCTAGGGGTTTATAAAAACTACATATGACTACACACGGACCATCCCAATGAAGATATAAAGCAGTTTTAACACTCAGAGTCTCTGTGCCCTTTGGCGTTACTCTCTTCTAGCGCTGAGGCCTGACAACTGAGAACGTCATACCTTTCTAATTTCAAAATTTCTGAAATATTTTGGAATTATTCATAGTACAAAACATAATAGAGTTCTTGTATTATCCTCCATTAATCTCCTTTTATGTTAATGTCAAATAATCATAACACAAAACCAGGAGACTAACCCTAGTATATTCTGTGAGGCAGGCACCAGAATTGACTGAGAATTCACATTTTCCTTTCAATATCACCTTCCTATTCCAGAGACAATGCTCAGTCTCAGTTTTCATCTAGCCATTGTTCCCATGGGGAAATCTGTGTGCACATACAGACATCCCTCTTCTGCTTAAGTATTGCCTCAATAATTCTGTAACTGTAGATCTACTGTGTGGAAGTCACTACTGTGTTCTAATGGTAACTTCATCTGCTCTTTTTTTCCTTGTGCTCAAACTTTCATCATGTAGATCATCCAATTTCATTCACTGATCAAGTCATGAAATATCTCAATTTATACACTTACATAATTTCTCATTTAACTTTATAATATATGCAGGTGATTAGTGTTTAAACCCCAGTGAATGCAGAGTTCTAAATGCAGACTGGCTCAAGCTGTTGCCACTAGGAGAGTGGAGCAACCTGCCATGCTGCTGTCAATACTGTCAATCTTCCTGCTGCTAGAGGAGCAGATATATATATATCTTAAGATATATATATCTTATTATATATATATATATAATATGTATATAAGAGCTAAGCTTTGATGATCATGTATAAAAATAGAGATGTCCTCTACAGATTAACTGCATATTAAATGTCACATATTTCACTGCTTTTAAAGATATTTTTTCATTTAATTATTTTACTAACAAATTTTTAAATAAAAAATAAGACATACATATATTGGCAGTAAAACATGGACTAAAATGGTCTTCCAGTAAAAGTTACTAATTAGAAAGATGTCCAATACACTGCAATACTGAAATGTAATTCTTACACAGCTCAGGTTCAGTGCACAACCCCTAGCTTTAGGGTAGTTTTCAACTGGTAGCTCTTATGTCAGCTGCCAATCACAAGTGTGAAGCTCTGCAGAGCATGTATGACCCTGAGACCTGGCTGCACACTGAATTCTCACAAGACTATCAAATGATTGTCTGATATAAGTCTAATGATTTTCTGTAATATAGTTCAGTATTATAGAAACTCAGAGAACCTGGACAGGCACTATAATATATTCATGGCTATTGATTTGTTCTAAACATCACAAATTAGGACACAGAAGTGCAAAGTTACACAGAATGGGGTTTGGCAGTTCTGTGAAAGAAAGGTGGCCTACACACTTTCAGAAGAAAGTAGGTATAACTTCAAATCTGACAATGCCCTAACACAACCATTTGGAATTTCTGCTCACAGTGGGCAGGAGAGAGGAACACGAATTCTCATTTGTAAGTTCTTTCTCTTAAGCTTCCAGTTGTTACTAATGAAAAATAGTCATCAGTGCTGAAGACTGAACGAAAATATCTCAGGCAGCAAAAAGGCTCCCAATCAGTGTTGTTTGGACCTTCTGTCATAAACGTGAAGAGCCGCCTGAAGGAAAGCCGGACTCCAGGCAGTGCAAGGACAGCTCACAAAGCCCAGTGTGTGCTCAAGGGGGAGAACTCCCTGCCTCCAACATGAGCCCTGGCATTATGCTAATTCCAAACAAGTAACTACTGCTGAGGATCCAGAATGCCTTTGAGCTCTTAAGCAGAGAAGTCTTGCTTCTGCAGAAGAAATAGAGACAAAGACATTTGTTCCTGGAAAGGAGAAGCAAAGTACTGTATCCATAACCCCTAGAAAGTTGACATAGAGAAAATGCTACTTTTTAAAAATTTTTTTGAAGTACATGTTCACTGCCTGATCCAACACAATAGATTTTCATGCAGATGAAGTCAGTGCCCAGGAACACACAGCAAAGGTTACTCCATGTTATGAACTGATGAACTAGGGATCTAAAAGGATAAGGAACTTACAGATGCCCCAACATTGAAAAAAATCACTGTAACATGATCTTCAGTGTGTGTGCTGTTGTTTTCCTACTATCCCAATGAAGAGTTCTACAAAAATGGTGAAGAAATCTTTTTGTTTTAGTTTCCTGGAAACAGCAATGGTGGAATTTAAAATATGGGAGCAGTATTATAGACAATGAGTGTTGGAGAAGAAGAGTAATGGGAGAAGATTTCTATTTTATTCAAAAGGTGGGTGCTACTGTTAGTACCAAAAATAGAACAATTTCAGCACATAAAGTAAGAAACTGAGATTTATTTCTCAATGTCTGTATTTTATCTAATTAAAATAATAGAATCCTATTCAAAAGAGATATATAATTGCATGGAAAAGCCATAGTCCTAAGTGTTCATTTCTATGGAGAATGTAAATACTATTGACAGTCATAAGTTCCTCAAACAATATCAAGTTTCTTTTGTGGCATATTAAAGCTTTTTCAAGCAATTTCAGATGACAAAATTTTAGTTCAAATTTTAAAAACAGCTCAGCCTAATACATTGCAAAATCTTGCAAAATGAAAAAACACACTATAGTTCTTGCACCAGAGAGAACCACTGTGAAAGATTTCTGGTTTCTTGTGGCAGAGTGGTCCCACATACACCCAGCTAGATAATCACAGACAAGTCTATCATTTCCCCTTCACTTCATTCTCTCACTTGGTTGATCTTTCCGAATTTCTCCCTTTGGATTGCATGCTCAGTTCTGGGCTTCATTTATTGATTGTTTTACCTGATGACCTGCTGGGGTACATTGGCAGTGATCCAGGGTCTGCAGCGTATTCACCAAGCCAGGACATTTTCTGGATAGGGTCCATGAAAGATGTGCACTAGCTTTTCCTGGGAAGCAGTGAATTAAACACTTGTTACTAGATTAAAGATTTCAGATACCTACACCTTGGCACTAAATAATTTCAACCATGGAAAATTGAATGCATTTTTAGCTTTCTTAAAGCAGCACCCTTTGGGGATACAGATGATTTTACATTGTGAAAAATGGTTGTGAACATTATTATTATTTAAACCTGCAGGGCTAGAGAAGTAGCTCAGTGGCATTAGCAACTTCAAGGTCTAGAGCTAAATGCCCAGCACCAGAAAAAAAAAGTAAACTTGCATCTTTTCTTGCACTCGAGAGGCTTTGAGATAGAATATTAAAATGATTTTTTAACTGATAGTCCTTTGGAAATTAAAAAATATTCTAAAATATTAGAAACTAACATACTTATAGAAGTTAAAATAAAACAGATATTCTGAAATATAGTGTCCCTCTATTCCTACTTGTCTCTTAAAATCATAAATCAGTTTAGATCTTGTAGTTAATAGAAGACTTTAAACAATCACTTTCAAATTAACTCTTCATACCAATTCATTGATGTCATTTGAGAAAATATTTCTCTACAAAGAAATATATGTAGGAGTATAGTTCAGTGGTAGAGAGTTAGCCTAGTTTAGTGCAAGCCTAGTTTAGTGCAAGGCTATGGATTCAAATCTCAGTACTGCAAAAGAAAAAAAAATTCAAAATCCAAAACCTCTAAAGCAAATAAACAAAAAGATGCCCTGAAGTACTCCCAGAAAACAGGTAAATACAACAAAAATAAAGAATAAAAAGAAAAACATGGATATCCAAAATACTACATATTTTTACATAGAGTAAAAAAGCAAAATGTTGGTCCAATAGACAGGTGATAGCAAAATAAGCAAAAAGCAAAAAAAAAACAAAAACAAAAACATATTTTAGTTAATTTTAATTTAATTTGTATTTATCTTATTATTTTATTCAGAAGATTATTTCTTGCCTTGTTATGGATTAATCTTTACTTTTAACTCATTTTCTTATTACTGCTGTCTTTTGAAAAAATAATACTTTATAATATTCACATGGATAAATTCAAGGCAATTTATATTAAAAATAAAAAATGTATACACAAGGAGAAAACTCTAATAAATGAAGTTAGAAGCCCAGAGTACTCCTAGTTCCCTGCTGTTCAGGTGTTACTGAAGTTAACTTTTAGTACTTTCTGTAAATGCTGGTTGTCTCACTCAGACTCACCCACACTTTCTCTGTTTGGGCAGGAAGCATGAAGTAACGTTTTTCATCTGCAATGCCTTATAAGGCTCAGTGAGGGTATTCTCTTACACTTTACATCTAAAATTAACAAAGAAAATTGATAAATAAGTAGCACTTGGAATAAAAGAGTGATCATGACTAGTCTGAGAAGTATTAATTTGCAATATAACCCTGAATTCAAGAAAACAAAGTATTGATTTATCAAAATTAAATATACTATATGCTTTCTATTTTAAGCAAAGAGTCTAACTAAATTAATTTAATTGGGACTTTTTGATTAAATAATACACCTTACAAATATTGTAAAGAAAATTGAAATGAATCTCCTATTGACTTGGAGGCTAAATTAAAAAAAAATAACAAATATTGTAAAATATTATAACAATTAGTGATGTATGAAAAACCTCAGATTTCACTTATAAAGTCAAATATGGAACAACTGAGGGAAAAATTTTTCAATGAATGTATCAACTGCAACTATTTAAGAAAAAAAAACAACCTTATTAAATACAGATAACTAGAAGATACAAAATAGAGCTCAGTAAGTTTCAAAATACAAAAAAAAAAAAACAAGGAAAAAGAAGAAACTATTTTTTACAGAACAAAAAGAAATCCACAAAAACAACAAATCTTAATAGATATGTAAATATATGATAAGAAAGCCAATATTTACTGTTTTTCAGTATTCTTAGGAACAAAGAGAATCATTCAGTCTAAGGAATCATTCTAATGAAGAACATATAGAAAACAATCTGAAGCTTTTGGTATATTTAACAAAGGAATCCATTCTTTGTGAATGTGGGACTAAGAGCCACTGACACTGCGTTCCCTTCTTCCAGTCACTGTTACGGAGTCTTGGCATGCTGCTCGGCTTTGGGGCAAATGCGAGCCTTCATCACAGTTGGTGGGAACCAGCATGGAGATTTCTCAACAAATTATACCTAGAGGTTCTGCCTAATCCAGCTATTCCCCTTCAAGGCATCTTCCCCAGGGAACTGAAAACATCATGCCATAATCATAAATGCTACCTATAGCAGCACAGTTTGTAAGAGCTAAATCTTGGAAGAAGCATAAATATCTAGGAATGTCTGAATGGAGAATAAACTTGAAATAATTCTAGACAAATAGATGGGCTTTGAGGCCATACACTTAAGTGAAATAAATTGAAGGCTTATGAGTAAGTATCACGTTGTTTGTCTGCTGTGAGAAATACAAACCGTAGATGAGGACCACAATGTATATCAGATATTATCCAATAGGATGATGATGCTCAAATGAGATGGGAAACAAGGGAATGGGGAAGGGAAAAGAGCGAAGTGGAAAAAACCCTGAGAAAACGTGGAAAAAAATGGAAACAAAGCTTTAGTAAATAGGGAGGGGAAGAAGGATTACCGATATGGCAGGAGAAAAGGAAAAAATATAAATCATGTACAGATATGAATTGTATGTTGAAGGTGATCATTATGTATATATAAATGTATTAATAAAATTTAATAAAAATAAAGACAATAAGTATAATGCAGTAAAAATAATGTAAATGTTTCTATGTGAAAAAAGAAAAAAATGTTTTAATGTCTGTTTAGAAATTTTTGATGAAGAGCTGGCCAGATAGCTCAGCAGATTAATGTGCCTGCTTAGGCAATGCAAGGGCCTGGGGTTCGATACCCAGCCTGCCGTACTGGCCCTGCAGTGGGGGCACACTGAGTTGGCGACTGAGACTGGGTGTGGTGGCATGCTTGGGAGGCTGAAAACAGGAGGATCACTGTGAGTCCAATATGTGCAGTGAGACCTTGCAGACCCTGTACTAAATACAAAAAAAGACGATTTTGACAAAATCTGAACAAAAACTAGTAAATTATGTAATAAAGACTTTGACTCTGTGACTTTGACAGCTAAATGAAGCTTTTCAATCTTTGCTAAAGTTTTCTGATATGCATCATTTATGAAAAGTATTGTTGGGTACAGGCCTTATAATATAATCCTAATGCTTCTTAAGAAGTTAGTAAACAAAGCTGCTTATTTTGTAAAATTTTCAAATATTTCAAAGTGTTGATATTTAAAGATGATATGTTACTAAATCTAGTATTCTATTAGTAGGTAAAATAACATACTTCAATCAATTTTATGTATATTTAATCCCTACATTAGAAATAAATCTCTCATGTAAGCCTACATAGAAGTTGGATCTATTATAGACTCAGGTGATATATTTTTCACTTTTCTTCTTTTAGATAAATAGATTGATGTAATAGCAATCAAAATCTTCTATAGTCTCAGAAAATACAATGAAATGATAGGGTAGGGTCATCAAAATTCTAAAAGCGGGTTTCAGAGATAGTTAAGAGTAAGTGCCTGCCTGTCAAGCACAAGGTCCGGAGTTCAATTCCCGATATCAGAAAAAAAAAATTCCAAAAGATATTTAAAGTTCTCAGTCATTAACACAGATAAGATTAAATTTATATTTTAAAATATTAGAAAAATAGCTCTGAATATTTTCTTAAAAACTGATAATTTGAGCAAATGTACTTAGCCTGATTTAGATATTAAACAACAAATACATGTATTACTGCTACCAATTAATATGTACAATATTTTTATGTATTAAAATAAATTATTAAAAATCAGCTAGCTGGATGTGAGGGCAATCTGGCTGTGACATCTGTCACCCCACTGATCGCCAGGGCTGATTCAGCTGGTCTGGCTCGCTGGACGGTGTCCCTTTCCTTTCATGGTCCTGAAGCTGCGGGCTCGGCGGAAGAGGATTCCCACCTGCGATGGAGGAGGACCATTCCTCAGTCCAGGGCGTGCAAGTAGCTGTGTCCCCTGCTAGAACCTGTAAACAAGCTCGCAAGAATCAGTTAATAAAATATTTTTACAGTAAGTTATACTCTTATACTACAAAGTTTTCCCTAAAATTTACTGCTACTACACATCTTTATTAGTTCATGCGCTTCATACGCAAAATTTCTGCAAAAGTGAAAATGCGACATGTACCTCGACAGCCATAGGTATACCTGTGCCCTTAGGAAGCAGAAGTCCATCAGAAACATATTTAATGTCTGTAACTACTGCAAAAAATAGAATTAATACATGCTGTGGGCATGATTAATCGTGACAATCCCTGTTCTGGTAGCAAAATATTTTAATTGTATTGAAACAAACATTTTAATATATTGTAACAGCTTGTAATCTTCACAAAAATGGAGGAATTTCTGGATTGATCACATCTGCACCACTAATTGTGATGATAATAAAAGAAGAAACGTAATCGCAAAGCACTGTACATAGAATTCAGAATTTGGTATTAGTACCTAATCTACCTTGATAATGTTTGTATATAGATATTGTGTTTTTAAAACTATATCAGATATATAAATAATATTTAAAGAAACTTTCAGTTATAAATGTTTCCAACAGTTTTGTTATGCAGCCTTGTAAAAACCATAATGTTTTGGGTTAATTTGTAAAATAGAAATATAATGAATAAAAATGTTTTTTCATAAATGCTCACCATAAAATAGACTTTCCAAACTATGGAGACTGGGCCAGCTGGATAGCTCAGAGGACCAAAGGGCCTACTTAGGAAGAGCACAGCAGCTGTAGTTCGATCCCCAGTGCTCTGTGCTGGCCCTGTCCCGGAAGCACACTGAGACAGGGATCGAGACTGGGTGTGGCGGTGCGCCTGTAATCCCAGTGATTGGGCGGCTGAAAACAGGAGGATCACTACAAGTCCTATGTTTGTAGTGAGTCCCTGTAGATGGGGTACTAAATACGTATGTACATACGCATATACATATTCATATGCATATACACATATATGGAGACCTGAAATCAAATGTCTTAATTCACTAGCATCTCAAATATAAACATTAAAATATCAAGTTCTTAATCAGTTTAATCTGATTAATAATGTCTTTCTTAACTGTCATTGAATATTAGAGATTATTTCTTAAATCTTTAACTGAAAAATTTCCCTGTTACATTGACCAAACTTCTCTGTTTAATTTCTTAATAATTTATATGGTTAACAAAGTAAAGTTCTAAAAAGGTGTTACTTCATACCAGAATTGATGCTATATATTATCTAAATGTCAAAGATTCTTCCCAAATGAATTTCTTGGAAAATATGAGTTGGGCATATTTTTCAGTAATTAACAAAAGAGCAGGGAAGATCAATACTTGCAGAGAACATTTTCTTCGTGATTCATGAAACGTCAGCGGTTGTGAATCACTGCTATTTAATTGGGTGGCATGAAACACCAAACACGAAGGCCGAAAGAAGCCTTCTGCGGTGCGCGTCTTTGCGTTGGCAGGGAGCGTGCTCAGCCCGCTTCCCCACCCTGGTCACAGAACAAGCCGTTCCTCCTGCGCAGCGTTCCATCCTGTGCGCTCTCACTAAACCCTTTCCAGGGAGTGAATATTGAAGAGCAGCAGCGAGGCAATTTAGGCAGAGCTCTGGTTTAAAACAGATAATAGATTTCCTTGAAAAATGAATTCTTACAATCTCAGAATGAATTGAAATGTGGGTATCTGCATTCATATCTGTTTATGTAGCTTTGATAATGTCACATCACTTGTGGAGAACTCAGGAAGGGAGAGAAGTGATAATGGAGAAGAAAAGATAAGAGATGACAAAAGTCTTTAGTGTCCAAAAATGAAGCCTGCCGGTTTGGGAATAAGCATAGAAATCACTTTAATATCATGTATGCACCCTATAGGATACCAAAACATGAAATCAATTTGCAATGTATTAATTTATCGAATCCGTCCTGTTAAGGTGTCGTAAAACTGTCTCACTGATATTTGTACTTCAATAAAATAAAAAATAAATAAATTAACTAATTAATTAATTCCCTGTAATGATTTGAAACTCATTTTATTCGATTGAAAATATATTTTAGAGTAATTATCTCCAGGTTTTTGAAATTGTGAAAGAATTTTATGTTTGTGCATAGAAATGAAGGCAGAAGATTTTACTAAAAATGCACAATACAGGACTATTAGATAAGTATATATGTATCTCATATCACCTCTATATTGTCATTTATTTCTTTATTATGATAGGTAAATGGATAAAACAAAGTATAAGGATTTGTTTTCAGTATCTAGTTTCATTGTTAAACTATAGATTTGCCTGTTATATTTTCTAAATCTGATTGCAAATTTACTGTATGGATTTGTAGGTGCTTATCTGCACAAAACTCAGCACTGAAACAGCACCTTGATGGCAGCCAATGATTTTTATAAAGTACCTGATATGATCAAATTAATTAGGGAAAATGACTATGCAAAGGCTTTATAGATTATGCAAAATAATAAATAATAGAAATGTTGGTAGCATAAGCCAAGCTGTGGAGAGTTTCAAGGCATTAAACCAAAATCCCCTGACTGAAGCATGATAATTAAAAAAGCTCATGACATGAGAGTGAGAATGTATGGTTGACACATCGAACTTGTGAGTCCAAATGCAGATCTTGAAATTCCATGTTAATTGGATGCAGGGCTTTTTTGACGATCATGGAGAATTTACACAAAGACAAGCTCTGGCATTATTCTCTTGCTGCGTAAATTTTGCTACTTGAACTTCTCAAGCAACTAAGGCTTTAAAATTAAATTTGACAGTAAAAGAGATCATATAAAATGTTGAGCATGCAGGTACAAATCAATCCTATGCTTCTAAACGTTATAATTCCAGAATGTATTTGTCTTGACTTTTATTCTCTTGTTAATTACTTCATTGACATGGTAAATGTTTAAATTTTGTTAGCATGTTATTGGTCATACTTGTAATTAATTATTATTTGGGGTATATTGCACGGATGCCCTTGTCTTAAAAATTAAATCAAAGTTCATTGGAGCCACTGCTCTTTATTTGGTAGGGGAAAGTCATGTAAAAACATGGCAGATAAAACTAAACAACAGTCAAAATAACTGATTTTAGATTTCTGGTTTTTCATTTATTATCTGTGATGTTAAAATGATAATTTACATCTCTGGGCCTCAATTTTATTATTTCTGAATTTATTTAGATGCCTGCTTTCCAGTTCACCAGGAACAGCCAAACATTTTTAAAAAATGTTTCTAAAATTAATCCTCAAAATAGGTAGCAGGATATAACAATTGTGGAATTCCTTTCACCCTTCACATTCTCAACTTTTCAGGTTTTTTTCATGTATACATATGACACACTCATAAGAACACTCAGGATGATACTGTCAAAGTAGCAGAAAAGGTAGTCCTAGTGCATCCTTTGCAGCAACTCTGGGAAAAGAAGCAACCTCTGGAGAGGGAGCTCAGCCTGGCAAGAGCAAGGTCCTAAATTCAAATCCCTAGTACGAAAAGCAAAATAAAAAGAAAGAAAATGAGCAGCAACTCTTAGAATAAATTCTGTAGTGTTTTGGAAAACAATAAAATATTTATAGTAACCAAGCCATATTGAAAAAAGGATAAACAGCAATATAAAAACCCTAGGGGAGCTGTGGATGTGGCTCAGTGGAATAAGCACTTCCCTGGCAAGTGCAAGGGCCTGAGTTCAATCCCAGGTTCTGAAAAAAAAAAAAAAAAACCCTAGGAATTCTTTATTTTTTTTTTCAGTACCAAGGATTGAACTCTTGACCTTGCACTTGCCAGGTAGATGCTCATGCTGTTGAGCTATCTCCCCGGCCATAGAAATTCTTTATGACAATTGCATTTGCCCTTGTTCCCCTGAACTTTCTAAATTTGTAGTACATGACAAGTCCATATTCTCAGGATGGAAAGAAGCTATTCATTCCCAAAGTAAACAAAGAAAAATTACTCTAAAAATTACATTTTTAACTGAAGAATTGGTGTGAGGTACTTGTTTTTGTCTAATCTAGAATTCACTTGTTATGAGAAAGTAAAAGTCACCAAAATGTCAAATGGAAGAATTGCTCTGATTACAACAGAGGCAAAACATGATTGTTCACATTGTAGCTCATTAAACAGTGGGAGGAAGAGCAAGAGCCTTTCCTTGTGGAATTAGACCTCCCGCAGTCCTCATCTGTTGCATGTGATGACTCAGCCTGCAGCTCAGCTCAGTCTGGGAAGGATCAGAAATTCAAGACTAGATTGTATCATTCAGAAAATGATTTTCTTCTCAGAAATAAAGTTTGGAGAAGTAGCTTAGCTGTGTCAAGATCTTGGGTTCAGGCTCCAGAATAGCAAAAAGAAAAATAAGTTTCCATTTATACTGTGGAATAGAGATAAGCCATAATTATGTCATAATTATGTCCAAATACACAGAATAGACTTAGGAAGACCCCAAGCCTGCAGTGTTTATGTGTACTTTCAATTTAAGTAAAAAGTTTATAGATTACTTTCAGTTTGAGCAGGAAATGTTAGATAACTACCCTTATTAAGGACTGAAGATACCTGAACACAGAGCAAATCTGCACCCTTGGGAGAATTTTCAATCTCTCTCTCTCTCTCTCTGTTTTCATGTGTTGGTATAGGGTCTCTTTCACCCTCTCTCTTTCTGTTTTTATGTGTTGGTACAGGGTCTCTCTCTCTCTCTCTCTCTCTATATATATATATATATATATAGAGAGAGAGAGAGAGAGAGAGAATGGCTCTTCATATTGAAAAAAATCTGCCAAAACACTTCCTGAACACAAAGCAATAGAACAAAAAGACAATGATTGTATTTTAAAAAGCACATTTTGCAAAAATAATTTAGGAATATTATCACAACAAGCATTAAAAATTAATCCACTGGAAGGAGTTCCAAACACATCCAAAGGATACAAAATTAAACTTTCAAAAGCCAAATCAAAGATGGAATCTTGAAAAGAGGAGGAAAGAAGCAATTCATTAATTGCTTGTGTTTTTAATAAGATTAACAGAATATTGATCATCAGAAATCATGAAGATTATAAATAAATGAGAAAATGTTTTCTGAATGAGAAATCAAAAGAGGAAAAGGAGAAGAGAGAGAGACAGCAAGAAAGAGACAGAGACAGAGAAAAGGGGAGAGAAAGAGAGAGAGAGAGAGAGAGAGAGAGAGAGAGAGAGAGAGAGAGAGAGAGAGAAATTCAAGATAACTAAGAATTCTGGGGGCCAGCAGGAAAGCTCAGTGGACTAAAGCACCTGCTGAAGCAAGCTTAGGCAAGCTCAGGGCCTGGGTCACATCCTGAGCACCACGTGCTAGCCAACTCTGCCCCAGGGCAGGCTGAGCCAGCCACAGAGTCCAGGCTGCTGGCACACACACACCTGTAACTCCGTCACTGGGGAGGCTGCAAATAGGTGGATCACTTATGAGTCTGAGCTGTGTGGTAAGACCCTGTAACATCAAAAACATTAGAAAAGAAAAAGATAGCTAAGAATTCTGTTCTCAGTAAGGGGATGTGATAAACCCAAAATAATTTGTCATTAGTAAATTTTCCCTATGTGAAATGTTAAGGAGGAAGTACTCACGAGGAAATTTACAGCCATAAATAAATATCTTTAAAAGAAAAATCTTGAATAAATGTTTATCATCAAATCACCAGAGAAAAAACTAAATTCTACTCCAAAAGTAAACTAAAACATAATATTAGAAAAATTAATGAAAATTGAAAGAGGAAGGAATAAAAAGAAAGAAATCTAGAGATGAATAAAGAATAGCAAATATATAGAAATAAATATTAAATAAAGGGAAAATAGAAAAAAGTGAAGGAGGAAATCAATAAAAGAAAAGGGTAATTGTTTGAAAAGAGCACCTAAATTAATGAACTGAGTTACTGACAAAACCATGAAAGAAAATGTAAGTAACTAATTAGAAATGGATGTGGAGTACTTTACAGGAATAAAAGGTATCTACAGTGACAGAAAGATCAAACGGGTCTCAGTTATTTTTTACTCATTGCTGGGACAAAATACATCCAAAATTTAAAAAAAAAACCAAAAAGGTTTATTTATCTCACAGTTAGTGGAAATTTCATTCTGTACTCTTGGCTTCAAGGCAAATGGCAGCAATTTAGAGCATCAGAAGACAATGAAGAGCAGAGGAGGAATGGCGGCTGTGGTGTCTGTCCATCCTCGCTCTTCCTTTTATGCTGTGAAGACCTGAGTTCCTTCAAAGTGGCATGGCTTGAACTCGACAACACAATCCAACACAGTCCAGCATTCCACAACAATAGTGAGTTATTCAAATAAGTTGTCGACCATAGCCATTTAGAGCTCAGCTTAATATTATGGCCCCGCGATGTATACTTCATTTTTATACTTTTCTGCTGGATGGTTAAGACCTAGATAGAGCAAGACTTATATACCAACACATGTACTTTATGTTTCTCATGTAGTCAGTGAAGTCCCCTCAGGGTTTATCTTGTAGTCTTGTACCTTATTCTGTAGATCCTTTGTCTGTGTCATCCATGTGGATGAGTCACGGCCAATGCTTGACCAGTTTGCTCTCTGTGAGAGCCTGAGAGATCATTTTCTCTCCATGTGACTCTCCCCAGGCACATTATAGAACTTCTACCTCTTTTCTCTGTGGCTCCATAATCTCCTTGTTCAGAAAATTTGGAGCTCAACTGAGTTTCATGATGTTGCAGTACACGTTCTCCTATGTCCTGAGTCTTCACTGACCTTGAAAGGCTAGAGCCAAAATGTTGGCTGGCCTTGTGGCTCTTCTATTTCTCCAACTCTGATTTGTGAACTTAGGTTGTTAACTATCCAGAAGAAAAGCTGATTAATATCCTGCAGTGCACCTAAGTTAGTTGAATGACAATGGAGTGCCCACCTTTGACAGGTGTAGACAAAGGAAGGGGTATAGAAACAAAAAATCATGATGTGTGTGTATAGACAGTACAGTTGGGATAGATAATGCTGTACTTCTACATAATCCTATGAGAGGCAAGATTTGCACTAATGGTGGTTGGACAGGATATTATGTAAGCTTCTAGTACTATGGTCATCCACTAGGAAAATAATTATTGAATTTTTGATATAATCCAGGTATAAAAAAATAAGTAAACAGCTACACTCTTAATTTACTGATAAGTGACATCTGCTATAACAATGTCTGTAAGTATAATATCATGTATGCACCTTGTATGATACCAAAACAGTATGAAAACAGTTTGCAATGTGTTACTTTATTGAATCTGTCTTGCTCATGTGTTGTAAAGCTGTCTGATTGATATTTGTACTTCAATAAAATTAAAAATAAAAAAAATACTAAATTTAGGATATTGAGCATGTTGGGAATTCATAGAGCAAATAAGTTGGATATGAGGGTTATTTGTGGCACACAGGGATGCTTAACTGTAGAGATGTCAAATAATTGTTATAGTTTATGTATTT
Source organism: Ctenomys sociabilis (assembly GCA_004027165.1). Classification (NCBI taxonomy): domain Eukaryota; kingdom Metazoa; phylum Chordata; class Mammalia; order Rodentia; family Ctenomyidae; genus Ctenomys; species Ctenomys sociabilis. The sequence continues at coordinate 42,993 of PVKA01001681.1, forward strand.
GAAATTTTATGATTAAAACAAGATATAGTCTGAAAAAAAAAAAAAACAGAAACAAAAACAAAGTGGCGTGGCTGTGTCAGTCAAGTTCTGCCAAGGAAGGAGCTCTAACAAGATCAGAAATCCTCCAAAGAAGTGGGGTGCAAAACCCTTCCTCAACCCCTTTATAAGCCCTTTCTGTGCCGAGTCACTGTAGGGTGCCCCCAGGGTGGGACCCCTACTCCCCAGAGTGTGGCATCACCAAGCTGATCCTGCCAAGCTTCCTGCTCTCAAGTTGACACAGTGTCGACCAGTACAAAGTGTATGTCAATAAATTAGACATGGTTGATCAAATGGCTAAATTACTAAATTCATACCAATTATTAAATTGTGGAATGAAGAAAAATTAGACAGTGAAAACATACCTATTGCAAATAAGGAAATGGAATAATAAGAATCTCCTAGTTTAGAAAAGTCATGGTCAGATAGCTGTAGGTGTGATAATATCAGACATTTGAGAATTAGTACAAATCTTTCTCAATGTCTATAAGCAATGGAGGCAAATAGCTGATTCATTTTATTAGAGAACTTCCAACCTGATCTCAAAGTAAAGTACTCTACAAGAAAAGGAAACTACAGAGCAAGATACTTTATGATTATAAATGGAAAATCCTCAAAGACAACTGTTGGAATACAGAGTAAAGCAGCATATTAAATGAGTGTGTGCCAGGAGCAAGTGAGAGTTAGCGTAAGAAAGGTCAGCATAGAAATACAAGTTAACATAATGATCAAGAGTAGTACAAGAGGAGTCTGGTGGCCTCCTGGATCCTGCTCCACAGCAGCCCAGCCAGAGCGACAGGCAAGAGACAGCGGGGCCCACTCCGGGGCCTCCTGGATCCTGCCCCAAGCCCTCTTAGTGACTGGGAATTTGCACGACATGACAGGCTTCCCAGATCAGTGAGTGTGTGGTGAGTCTGAAGGAGTCTTTGGCTTCTTCCCACTCTCGCTACCCAGATCCTCTCCCACAAGCCCTCTAATTGGGCTACCAGTCTGAGACCTCAGGGCCCAGTCACCAGCAACTCCACAGAGCCCTTGCCCCAAAACCTGCTGAGTGAGTGGGAATCTCCCCAACTCTCTGGGCATCAAAGTTTGGTGAGTGCGTGGTGAGTCTGAAGGAGAGCCTTTGGCTTTTCCCTGTGTGCTGTGCACCATCCAGAGCCTCAGGCTCCAAGACATCCTAGCCAGAGACTGCCTGAGACACCACAGACAGACCTACCTGGCAACTCCCCATAGCAAATGACCCCAAGCCCACGACAGGAGTGTGAACTTTTGGTGACTCTCTTGGCAATCGATCCATACCTATCCAGCCTGGTGAATGTGAAGGAGAGTTTCTGCGCCCCCCAATGCTCCCCTAACAAGGGACCCAACAGAGGAGAATCACAGGAGCTGCAGCAAAAAGGAACTGAACACAATCCAGGACAGGAATTATGGGATAATCTAACACTTAATAGACTGGCACCCGAATCCCATTATGCACGAAGGCTATAGCTGCACCAAAGCTCTACAACAAAAGTCAGACATCAGTACTATACAAAATGACAAAGACAAAGAGAAAAATGCAGTCTTAGGTCCTGAGTCCACCAATAAGTGCACAGGACACTAGTTCATCTGAAATGAATGACTTAACAGAGACGGAAAGAAAGGAAAACAGCACAAAGGTATAGAGGAACTCAGACAAGAATTAATGCCTGAAATACAAAAAGAAATATTTGAATACATAGCATCTGAAATAAAGAATCAAATCTAGAAATATCTGGGGGAAACCCAATGCTCACTCAGAACAAGTACAGAGAACACTATTCCAGCTGAAACTTATGAATTAACAGGGTCTGAAGCGAAGAAACAATAGCAGAAAGGTCATGAGGAACTTAAAGCAGAAATGATTTCCAAAATTAAAAATATTCCTTCAAATCATAGCATCTGAAATACAGAACAATTCCTGAAATATACAGAGGAAACCCAATGTGGAAGAAACTCTGCAGAAAAAGGATTAATAGCTACCTCTAAAGAAGATATGGATAAAAAAAATAGAGGTGATCAGAAATATGATGGAATCCTGGAATGAGCAATACAGCAAAGAAATAGAACGCATGAAGCAGAGTCAAAGAGATATACAAGAACTAAAAATATCAATCACGAGTCTACAAAACCATTTGAATGAAAGCGAAGAGATTGTCAGATCTAGAGGATGCTCTGCAGCTAGTGAAAAGGTGAGAAAGGATCTCTTAAAAACAACTAGAATGCAGGGAAAAAAATAAAACATCATCAGTAAGATGATACCAAGATGAACAGTGTGAGAATAATTGTCATCAATGATAATGAAGGAGTCAACACAAATGATATAAAAAGAATATGGGGGATGTAATTGCAGAAAAATTCCCGAATATGAGGAAACAAACCAACATTCGGGTAAACAAAGCATACAGAGCACCAAATAACTTCAACTCAAGTAAAAACAAACCGAGACATATAATAGCCAAGTTCCCAGAAATCCAACACAAGAATAATATGCTGAAAGCTGCTAGAGATAAGAAGCAGATCATATTCAAAGGAAACCCATCAGAATTTCAGCCAAATTCTCTATACAACCCACGAAGGCAAGGAGAGCATGGAGCAGAGTTCTTCAAGTCCTGTGTGAAAACAAATACCAACCCAGACTATTATACCCTGCAAAACTCTCTTTCAAGTTTGATGGAGAAGAGAAATACTTCCATGACAAAAAGCAACTAAAGAATTCATGACGACAAAGCCATCCCTACACAGGCTACTGAAATATGTTCTAGAGAGAAACCACAATGACCAGAACTCCACAAATGAAAATGTAAGGAACCCCCTAAACAGGACAGAAAATTAAATACAGGATACAAAAGAGTAAACAACAGTAGGTAAATATCATAACATACATAAGTCAACACTTTTCAATTATAACCATCAATGTAAATAGGATCAATTAACCAATTAAGTGGATTAGGAAACAAAATCCAAAAATATGCTGTATACAAGAAACACACTTAATTCAAATGGACTTTCATAAGCTCAAACTTAAAGGATGGACAACAATACTACATGCTTCAACACCTCAGAAAAACGTAGGAGTAGCAATTCTGCTCTGAGACATTCTCAATTGCAAACCAATATCAAATGACACAAACAAGGCCACTGTATATTGGTTAGGGGAAAAATTCAAGAGCAACAGGTAATACTCATAAATATCTATGCACCAAACACAGGAGCACACAACTATATAAAACAAATCTTACTGGACATGGAAATCCTAATATCTAAGAATACAGTCTCAACAGGGGACCTTAACATCCCCTCATCTTAGCCCAGCGTGGTGGTGCAGGCGTGTTATCCCGCACTCAGGAGGCTGAGACAGGAGGATTGTTGTGAGTTCGAGACCAGCCTGAGCTACAAAGTGAGCTTAAGGCCAGCTTGAACTGCATAGTGAGACCCTGTCTGAAAAAGACAAAAAAAAAAAAAAAAAAAAAATCCCCTCATCTTAAGAAGATAGGTCAATCAGACAAAAAATTAACAAAGAAGTAGCAGAACTGAAACAGAGCTTGGAACAAATGGACCTGGTAGACATATATAGAGTGTTCCACCCAATCACAGCTGAAAACACATTTTTTTCAGCTGCACACAAGTCATTTTCCAAAATAGATCACATACTAGTCCAGAAATCATGCTTAAGTATATGGAAGAAAACAGAAATTATCCCATGCATATTATCTGACCACAGTGCAATGAAACTGGAAATAAATCACAAAAGAAACCAGCAAAACCTGAAAAATTGATGAAAATTAAACAACATCCTACTCAGCAATCAATGGCGCACAGAAGAAAGTAAACAAGAAATTCAACAATATCTACAATTCAATGAAAATTCAAGCACAATTTACCAGAATTTATGGGACATGACGAAAGCAGTTCTTAGAGGGAAAATCATGGCTATGAACTCAAACATTAGAAAAACAGAATGGGAACAAATAAACACCCTAATGTTGCAACTCCGACATCTAGCAAAAGGAGAGTAAATGAAACCCAGAATGCAAAGACAGGAAGAAATAATAAAGATTAGAGAAGAAATTAATTCAATTGAAACGCAGAAAACACTTTAAAGAATCCAGAAATCAAAAAGTTGGTTCTTTGAAAGATTAAATAAAATTGATAAGCCTCTAGTCATCCTCATCAGAGAGGAAAGAAAAAATTCAAATACAAGCATAAGGAATGAAAAGGGTGAAATCACCACCGAGCTAGTGGAAATCCAGGAGATTGTCAATAGCTACTTAGAGAATATTCATGTTCACTGAATAGAAGACACAGAAGAAATGGACAGATTCCTAGCAAGGTACAAAACCAAAACTGAACCAAAAAGATACAATAACTCTCAATAAGCCAAAAACAGCCAAAGAAATACAAAATGTAATACAAAGCCTACCAACAAAGAAAATTCCAGGTCCTGATGGATTCACAGCTGAATTCGACAAGAAATTTATAGAAGATATAATCCCTACACTCCTCAAGCTCTTCAATGAAATTCAAAAGGAAGCAGTGCTCCCAAAATCGTTTCTGGAGGCAAATATTATATTGATTCCAAAACCAGGGAAAGACACAACTAAAAAGGAGAACTACAGTTCAGTCTCCCTCATGAACATAGATGCAAAAATACTCAATAAAATCCTAGCAAATAGAATACAGCAAATCATCAAGAAGATCATACACCATGACCACGTAGGATTAATTCCAGGAATGCAAGGATGGTTCAAAATTCAAAAATCTATAAATGATTATCACAATTGATGAAGAGAAAGCTTTTGAAAAGACAAACACTCATTCATGTTTAAAGTCCTACAGAAAATTAGAATAGATGGCCTCTACCTTAACTTGATAAAAAGCCATCTATGACAACCCTAAAACTCATATAAATCTAAAGGGGGAAAACTGAAATCTTTTACTCTTTAATCAGGCACAAGACAAGGATGTCCTCTATCACCCCTCCTATTCAATATAGTTTTGGAATCATTAGCAATAGCCATTAGAAAAGGGAGAAATAAAAGGAAAAATAATAGGTAAAGAAGAAGTTAAATTATTATTATTTGCAGATGATATGATACTTTATTTGGAAGACCCAAAAAAATCTACCAAGAAACTGCTAGAACTGATACAAAAATTCAGTAGCATAGTAAGATACAATGTCAATACTCAAAGTCAGTAGCGTTCCTCTGCACAGATAACAAGCGCACCGAAAGGGAAACAGTAGAAACAATACCTTTTACAATAGTACCGCAGAAAATGAAATACCTTGGAATTCACTTAACCAAGGAAGTCAAAGATCTTTTCACGAAAAATTTCAACACTCTAAGAAAAGAGATTATAGAGGATTTCAGAAAATGGAAAGATATTCCATGCTCCTGGATAGGAAGAACCAACATCATGAAGATGGCCATACTCCCAAAATTGCTGTACAGATTTAATTCAATCCTTACCAAACTGCCACCAACATACCTCCAAGTTCTAGAGAAATTGTTCCTAAAATTTATTTGGAACCACAAAAGACCTAGAATAGCAAAGGCAATCTTGGCCAATAAAAACAAGGCAGGAGGCATCACAATACCTGGCATGAAATTATACTACAAAGGCACTGTGATAAAATTAACGTGGTAGTGGTAATGAAATAGACCCGAGGATCATTGGAATAGATTAGAAGGTGCACAATCATCTATGAACACATTCAGCCATCTTATCTTCAACAAATAGGCCAAATATACTCCCTGGAAGAAAGATAACCTCTTTAACAAATGGTTCTAGGAAAACTGGCTTTCTGCATGCCGAAAACTAAAACTTGACCCAGCTCTATCACCATGTACTAAGTTAAATTCAAAACGGATTAAAGATCTAAATATTAAAACAGAAACACTCAATCTCCTGAAAGAGAAAGTAGGAGGAACTCTTACATAGGGATAGGTAAAGAATCATGAACAGGCATACATATTCACACGGGAAACACTTGAAAGAATCAACAACAGGGATCAACTCTTCTTGAGGAGTTTCTGCATGTCAAAAGAAATTGTCAACAAAGTGAAAAGACAACCCCCAAATTTTGAAGAAACCCTAACTAATAAGCAAGCACACAAAGGTCTGCTGCCTAGAATATATAAATAACTAAGCTATAACATGGCCCTCAAATTTAAAGATCCAAGTCAAAAATGGGCATCTGAAATGAATACACGCTTCTCAGAGGACGAAATTAAAGAAGATATAAATATTTGAGAAAATGTTCCACATCGCTAGCCATCCATGACATGCAAATAAAACCAACACTGAGACACCATCTCACTCCAGAAAGAATAGCTATAATAAGGAAATCAACCAAAAACAAATGTTGGAGAGGATGTGGGAAAAGGATACCCTTCTCTACTGCTGGTGGGAATGTAGACTGGTGCAACCATTGTGGAGATCAGTGCGGACACTCCTCAAAAGAGAAGGAGTGGAAATCCCATTCAAGCTGGCTATCTCCCTACTGGAAATTTTCCCAGAGGAACCGAAATCATTATATCATAGTTATACATGTGCACAATTTTTGATAGCAAAATCTTGAAAACAACCAAGATGTCCATCACATAAGGAATGGTTGAAAAAGATATGGTATTTCTATATAATACAGTATTACTGAGCTATAAAGAATGATAAAGTTGAAACATTTATATACAAGTGTATGCCATTTGAACATATATTCATAAGTGAAATAAACCAGACTCACATGTGCAAATATCACGTAGTCTTCCTAGTATAAGAAGTCAAAAGAAGAAATACAAATATAAATGTACAACAACAACTAAAAAGAATTGCATCAGATAGTTTGAACAAACTGAATGGCATATGCTGCAGGGTATTAATCAGCTTTTCTTCTGGATGGTTAACAACCTAAGTTCACAGATCAAAATTGGAGCAATAGAAGAGCCACAAGGCAAGTCATCATTTTGGCCCTAGCCTTTCAAGAGTGAAGACTCAGGACATATGTGCTCCTGTACTGTAACATCATGAAACTCAGTTGTGCCCCAAATTTTCTGATCAAGATTATGGAGCCACATAGAAAAGAGATTGATGATGCATAGTGTGCCTGGGGAGAGTCACATGGAGAGAAATGTTTCTCTCAGGCTCTCACAGAGAGCATTGGCTGTGACTCATCCACATGGATGGTACAGACAAGAGATCTACAGAATAAGGTACCGGATTACAAGATAAATCCTGAGGGGACTTCACTGACCTCATCACAAACAATAGCTACATCTTTTGGTATATAGGTCTTACTCTATTTGGGTCTTATCCATCCAGCAGAAAAGTATAAAAATGAGGTATATAACATAGGGCCATAATAATAAGTTGAGGTGTAAATAGCTACAGTCAACAGCTTCTTCAGACAACTCACTATTATTGTGGAATGCTGGACTATGTTGGATTGTGTCACTGAGTTCAGGTATGTAAATTGGTTTAATGACAATGGAGCACCCATCTTTGATAGGCCTAGACAAAATTGGGTATACAAAGGAAGAATCATGATATGTGTGTATAAACAGTACAGTTAGGATAAATATGCCATGGTTCTGCATAATTCTATGTGAAGCAAGATTTGAACTAATAGTTTTGAGACAAGATATTATGTCGGCTTCTAGCACTATGGACAACCACTAGAAAAATAACAAGGTAAAAAGTATTAATTATTGAATCTGTGATATAATTCTGCTATAAAGAATAAAAGAAGTAAACAGCTACACTGTCTTATTTCACTGATTGGAGACATCTGCTATAATAATATCTATAAGTATAATGTGATACCAAAACATTATGAAAACAGTTTGCAATGTATTAATTTATTGAATCTGTCATGTTAATTTGTCATGAAACTGTCTCATTGTTATTTGTATAAAATAAAAATAAAAAGAGTAGTAGAAGAGATAAAGTAAACATGTGTACTCACCTGAGACATGCAGAAAGAAGGTAAAGGGTTGACCCAACTTGTCTTCATGCATAATGAACCAGGTAAGAGAGTTCTTCAAATAAAATCCAAATTGTCAAAATAAGGAAAAAAACTGTGTTTTTACCAGATAACACTATCCTGTATATCTGAGAAACCCCAGTAATTAGCAGCAACAACAAAATGACTGGAGAAATAAACTATAAAAGTTGATTGAAACTTCTACCCAAAACTATGTTGCATTTCTTTGTATCAGGAAAAAACTAAGAATATTAAGAAGGCCATTCCAAATTATTACATACAAAACTGCCAAGTACCTAAAAAATAGACATCTGGTGTATTGAGAGAAAACATTATTTAAAGATTCTATAGACATAAACAAATGAAACAACACCAGTGTTATACTACATGTTATAAAGAAGAAAATACTACCAAAATCCACAGATTTTTTAAAGTTCCTCATAAGTTTCAAATTTATTTTTAGCAGAAATTGAAGACTTAAGTGGAGCCGGGCGTGGTGGCGCATGCCTGTAATCCCAGCACTCGGGAGGCTGAGGCAGGAGGATTGTTGTGAGTTCGAGACCAGCCTGAGCTACAAAGTGAGCTTAAGGCCAGCCTGAACTGCATAGTGAGACCCTGTCTCAAAAAGACAAAAAAAAAAAAAAAAAAGACTTAAGTGTTAGAATCACTTGGAATTGCAAGGATTCTCAAAGCGTTAACAATGTTAAAAGAAAAAAACCTTTTAAAACAATCTCAAACCAGGTGAATTTAATACAAAGACTACCAAAATTATCTAGTGTTGCTGCATATATCGATATCAAAACAAGCATGCACACTAAGGTTTGAAGTAGCGAGAGCAAAAATGGGGGTGGATACATTTAACAGAGAGCTAATTCTAACTTTATGTGCAGTCTCAAAACGTGCACAGATAAAAAATTTTATTTATTTATTTATTTTTGTATTTTATTCAGGGTCTCACTCACTATACAGCTCAGACTCCCAGTGATCCTCCTGTTTACAGCATCCCCAGGGCTGCAACTCCAGGCATGCGCTACCACCCCCAGACTCATTGCACAGCTAAGTGTGCCCAGGACGGGGCCAGCATGGCATGCGGTGCCCGGGATAGAACTTCTGTCCCTACACTTGCTGAAGCAGGGCCTTAGTCTGCTGAGATATCTCACCAGCCCAATACAGATAAAAAATTTTAAAAATGAGATTCAGAAAGCAAAAGGAGATTCAGTTGTAATAAACATGATCATGAACTTTGACAACAGCTGATGGGGAAGCTAGAGTCATTTGTGAGGTCTAAATAACATTTTTATACTATATCCAACTATAAATGGGTACATAAACCTTCAGGTCCAAGTGGAACATTTAACCAGAAATCTATTTTAAAGCTTAATCCAGAAAAACGTCCTAATTTTTAGTATTAAAAAGTACACTATATTGAATGACCACATTGAGTTAGTCCAAAATTTGCTAACAAATGTTTGAAGATTATAATTACAAAATGACAGCAAATTTTGAGAATGTTGAGTATCATGGTCTTCAGAAAGGAAGGATTAGACACTGACAGGGCTATAATTAGGAGAAACATGAGTTAGAGTGCTGGAAGGCTGGAAATACTGTTTTTCCATACAAGTTTTGATTATGAGAGTTGAGTTTGTTTGTGAAAAGCCAAGGTGAAAATTGTAATTGGCTATTTTCTTCTATTATTGGTCAGTAATGTACAATTAATGCAAAGGAAAAATACCAAAGAAAAATATTCCACTCACAAGACATCCACTTTTTTTCAGTTTTCTCTCAAAATGCTTCTTTTGCTACTTCAAATAATAATGAGGTGAAGAGCATAATACTAATATATAATCTATTGTTTACAAATGATTGTATGAGCTTTTAGAAATTCAATACTAACAATGAAGAAAACCTTTGTATACCTCTTAGTATTACATAATGAAGCTCTTTAGCTTGTAATTATCTTTGAGAAACACAAGAATTACAGATGTTGAGACACAATGTTTGTTTAGTATATTTTAAAATGTGGCCATTCAGTGTTTTCTCTTGCACATTTATAGAGTTAGGAGATGGTATATTGAACTTCTCTATAATAATAATATAGGCTTAATAAACTAGTAGGTTTTCTTATGGAAATTTAGTCAGCAAAGTGTTCTACTTGTGAAATATCACAATTCCATTTTGTTAATAAGATAAAGCTGCATTCCCAAGATTTTGATAGTTCAGTGAGCTACCCATAAAAGTTGTATTAACTTACTTTATGATATTGAAATACGATTAACATGGAATGTACTCAGCCATCCTTTGTATGTGTTGTGTGTTTGATAATCCAAAAGTTATGGATAAATCATACTCAATTTCTGCTACTTTGTTGCAGAGAAGGGTATAGATAATGATAATGTGCTACATATTTCAAACAACATCAGCAAGAAAGAACTTTGGTTTTTTATATCATAATAAATGTCAAATGTTTAAACAGTATGCTTCTCATTTAAACATTATGCAAACCATACATTATTGAAATAATCACATGACAACCCACAAATGTGTACAATTTTATATGTCTCTGACAAAGAAGCTGAAAATATTTTAAAATTGCATCTGTATTATGTTGATATCTTTTTCTTGTCATTATTGCCTAAATAATGTATTATAGCAATGATTTACATAGTCTTTATATTTATTAGTTTCATAAATAAGCCAGATGTGATCAACAATCTATAGGAGTACAGGCATAGGATGTATGACAATGGCACAGCATTTTTCATAAGAAGCCAGTGTTCATGGCATCCCCATCCTCAGAAGATGCTAGAGCCAACTGAAGGATCAGTGAGCCACTGCTGCAAAGTCAGCTGCTGCCAAACATGTGATTTTCAAGAAGCTTAGAGAGTTTTCAGTATGTTTTCACTGCAAGCACAGTTTCACATGAATTTTAAAACATCTCCAGTCTTGATCTGTAACATCCATCTGAGGACAAGCAAAAACATTTTCTAGTGGTGTTAATCTTTTCTCTCCTATTAAGCATGAAAATACTATTTTCTTTGCAAAGAGCATGCTTTGCATGAAATCATTTATGGTGTACTGGTTTATCATTATTATTACCATTACTGTTTGTTTTTTTCACAATTATATTCCCTTGTATTGACTGATAATTTTACAACAATTTTTTTAGTTATAATGAGTAACTATAATAATTTATCAGTTTTGCAAGTGATAACAAATGGAATTACCAATGGGTTAAAATTATATTAGAATCATAAAAATATTTTGACTGTGACTATATTGAATAAATGTGATGTGATAATGTACAATTAGATTTTAATTTTTATACCTCAGAATTTCCTTAGTATTAAACTATTTCTCCCAGTTGAGTTACACCATGATAAACAACTGCTGTGTGAATGGAATCACTATTTTTACAATTGTGTTTCTCTATGCTGATTACCACAGTCACAATACCAAAATGGCATTCTGTCTACAGTAGAGTATAGTACAAGATTTAAATAGTAAGTGTATTCTGGAATATATACTCTAACAGATGGTGGATTATATGGAAAAAATTGATTTTTTTTAGCATTCTACTATGGTTAATTTGTTCATTTGTTTTCAGGTTTAAAGTTCATGAAATTCACAGGCAATCACTTAATCATCTTTGAGATGTGATTTTTCTTAAAAATTGCTTTATGTGCTTTATACACACATCTACCATTAATAACAGAGGAAAACCAAAAAGAGATATTTGTTTACTTAAACAAAATTGAAGAGTGAATTAATAAAAATATTAGCTTATAATATGGTAAGGAAATTAGTTAATAAAAAGTTATCAATTTAAAATATAAAATTATAATTTCAGTATTAGTTAACTCAAATTTAACAATTAACCAAAGAGCATAAACTGAAATACATGTTTTAGAATTATAAATGCTTATAATGAGGCATATCTTTGTTTGATTCCATTCAACAACTAATCTCAACAAGATTTTGGAATATCAAGCTAGGAAAACAGTTTAGTGGCATTAAACACCTGCGTGGCAACTGCAAGGTAATCCCAGGTACAACAGCAACAGCTGCAACAACAAAGATTTCAGTAGTATCATTACATTCTGAAGATTTTGTATCTAAGAATAAAAGGACTTCTGCCTGTGACCCAGAATAGAGTGTAAGAGAAGGCAGATTTAACTTTGAAAAGAAACAACTGAAAACTCAGACAGAATATCAGTAGAAAAAATGATTGTTATAATGAACATTACAGACAAGAATAAGAACAAAAATAAATGAAGTAAGTTTATCATTGCTCCCATTTAACTGTGCATGGGAAGGTTTCATGTCACAGCCTTGTGAACTGAATCCTCTGGCTGTACAATTGTACTAAATTTGCCAAGTTCAACTGACTAGAGGGGCCTTTGCACTGTCAGAGACAGCTTACCTGTTGCTCTAACAGAAGCTTAACACCCACAGCTTAAAAGAGACTCATGACTTTAGAGCTCTCGGGTAAAGGTCATCTGCTGCCACAGCTCTGGCCATCGGGTCTCAGGTGACGTGGAGAGAGGTGAGAAAGGACGGTGGAGCAAAGTTGCATACTTCGCCACAGGGATGAAAGACCATTACTAGGAGGAGCACCAGAAAGAAAAGGACCAGTGACCAGAAATAGGTGCCAGCCTCGTTATGTCTCATTAGAGGGACATAACTAGTGACACTAACCATTAAAGAGGAGAGGTTGATTTGGGCTCATAGTTCTACTCCATGGTCAGCTACCTTTGATGAGAAAACAGGAGGGAAGAAGGGCCTGGTAAAGGAAAATGTGCTCAAAGAATGTCTTTCAAGAGACAGAGAGATTACCAGGTATAATCACGTAAGATCGATCCAACAATATAAACTTTGAAAATAACAACATGTAATATAATAACCACTGTTAATTTCTTATCATCGTATTTTGAAATTGTCTATCATTTTTATCATTTTTATTCTCTTTGAGATAAAAGCAAAGAAGCAGAGAGAGAAATCAAGAGTGAAGGAGAAAGAGAGACACTTTCAGATCACCCCCAAATGACCACCCATTCTGGCCAAACCCCACCTTCTAAGAGCATATTCATGGATTCAACACCCTTGAGATTCAGGCACCTTCACCCATCCCTGAATGCAGGAGGCATTTGAAGGACGTTCTATGACTGAGAGCCCATATTCTGGCACAACCCTCAAAAATTCTTGTTCATATTTTTATGCAAATTACACAAAGTCAACCTTAAGCAGTCACCAAATTTTAGTAGTGCCAGCATCAATGACAAGCCCAAGTCAACTCTGGGCCTCAAGGCAAATTCTTACCTGAGAGCCCCAGTAGGTATAAAGTGAAACTCTGCCAACCATCAGTGGCACAGTGTCAACATTCCCATCCTAAGGTGACAAATATATGGATACAGAGGAAATGGAACAAAACAAGACTAAAATCCAGGGCATCAAACATTTCATCCTATAATTTCATGTGCAGGAGCAGTGGCAAATGGTGGCAAGAGGAGAACCCCAAAGGGCTCAGCATGTGTCGCACTAGCAGTGCAGCCCACGCCGCTTCATTGGGTGGGTCCTGCCCACACCTGTGTTTCCTCAGCACATGTCCCATGTTCTTTGCTTCTCCAGCTTCTTGGAGTCCGCACTTCACTGTCATCTTTACTCTAACAGCTTCACACCCATTCTCTGAGAAGCACAACGTTTGGCCTCCTGGGCCTTTCTTCAAAACATGGGTGGAAGCCTCTCTGACTCCACAGTTCTTCATTCTCTGTCCCACATGGATGATGAAAGCACCTGCTGTCAGTTGGGGCTGTCATCACACACACACTCACTATGACTCCAGAACCCTACAAATGCCTGAACGGTGGACATTGGTGGGAAAGTCAGGGAGCTAACTCATGTTCCCAAGGGACAGCTTCCTAAGTGAAAGCTTTACAGATTTTCACCCGTAGGTCTGTGAAGGGTGAGGCTTTCTTTTAAATGCAAAACTTTTCAGGAGCACTGTTCTTTCTGCCTCATGTTGCAAGTGCTTCCTTCCTTTTTTATTTTCTTGGTACCAGAGATTGAAACTCAGGATCCTATACTTGCCAGACAAGCGCTTATTCTACTGAGCTATCTACCCATCCTGCAGATGCTTCCTTTCTAAGGAAACAAATGCTTTTCATATTCACTTTCTGTGGATGATTTTCACTGTAGATCTGAATAAAAGAAATGAACAGTGCCCAGGCTACAGCTGCAAAGTTACTCTGCCTTCACAAGATTTGTTCTTCTTCCTCTGCTTCCTCAGCCATGGAAAGGACAGCTCTGCCCCACAATGCTCTTTATCCATGCTTTCTTAAGAGTGCTTATTAAGGGCATGAGGAGACCAAAATAAATGCTAGCCTCTAGTTTACATCACCATCAGTGATGGAGTGCCATTACTTTTTCCCTGTACCTTGCTAGTACTTAACTGCTTTGAGTCCTTGACAATAGTAAGTCTGACTGGAGTAAGATGGAGTCTCACTATTCCTTTGATCTGCATGTCTCTGACTACCAAAAATATTGAATACTGCCACTTGTACCTCTTTTAGGAAGCATCAAATCATTTTAATTGTGCATTTTTTAGGCTGCGTCTTTTGTATTGGGATGTTGTTTCTTTGAAGTTTTTAAAAATTTAATTCAGTTTTCTTTTGAAAAGTAAAAACAAAAGCAAGAACCAACATCAGAAACAAAGGCAGAAACAGGGCAACAAACAATTCATATATTAGACATTTTCAGACCAATAATAGCTGGTTAACAATAGTTGACATATTATCTATTTTTATCATCAAATCTGTTGCTCAGATAGATACAGTTATATAACACTGGACATGTGGTTGCATAGTACCGCTTGCATTAAGAAAACTTAAATTTTTGTTCTTGTCTCTCTTCTTTCTTTTTTAAACAATTTTTAAAATTTGTTTTAAAGACAGTGTAGTAATAATTGATAAGACATTAGAAACAGTACATATTTAGAAGACCAAGATGATGTGTAATACAAAAATCATGTTTATACCTGTAATCCCAGGTCTTGGGAGGCTGTAAACAGACAGATCACTATGAGTCCAATCTAGTAGTGAGACCCTGAACACCCAGGAGACCCTTTCCTAAAATAAAAAAAGCTTGACTATCTTTGAAGTTTTCAAAAGTACTACATATTATTTCCTCTAAGGAGTATCTGGCAGATCCTTTTCCAATTCTATAGGTTCACTCTTCACTTGGTTGATTATTTCCTTGGCTTTACTTAACTTTTTAACTCCATACAATCTTATTTGTTTATTTTGAGCATTGGTTGTAGTACAACACATTCTGTCCAGAATGTCCTTCCCTGCATCTACATCTTGAAGTCCTTTATCAAATCTTTATACCAGCATATTTAGTGTTTTTGTTTCTGTAGTTTTGTTTTTATAAATTTCTAATTTGATTTTTGTACAGGGTGAGAGATATAGATCTAGAATTATTCTTGGTTCATAACCAGTTTCCCAGTACTACTTCTTAAAGAGGCTACCTTTCTTTCAGTATAAGTTTTTGATCTCTTCACCAAAAGTCATATGTCTGAATGCTTCTGGAGTTGTTTCTATATCCAAAATTCTACTAAATTGGTAAAACTATTAATTTCTTTCCAGGAGCATGATTTTATTCATTGTATCTTTCTATAGTAAACCAGAATCTTGGATATAATACATCCTGCTTTGTTGTTTTTCCCCCTCAGGATTGTTTCAGCTATTCTGGGTCTCTTTGGTAGTTATATATACATTTTATAATTTTTACCTAGATCTGTGAAGAATGATAGTGATATTATTTGCATTCCATCAAATTTATCTATTTTTTTGTAATATGGTCATTCTTTTAGGACAGGGTCTAAAGGACATACATGGTCTCACTACACAGATCAGACTAAGTGATCCACCTGTTTTCAGCCTCCTAAGAGCTGGGATTACAGGTTCAAGCCACCATGCCCAGTTGCAATCCCTGTCTCAGCATGCCCTGGGGGAGAGGACAGCATGGCAAGCTCGGGGATTTGACCCCAGTGGATGCGTTCTGCCTAAGCAGGTGCTTTAGTTGCTGAACTGTCAGGCCAGCCCTCATAATACGGTAATTTTGATAGAACTGTTTTTTAATTTAATTTATGGTATATTATTTATTTGTATGTATTTGGTACCGGGTCTCACTATGCAGCTCAGACTCGCACTGATCCTCCTGTCTCAGCCTACCCAGTGCTGGGATCACAGGCCTGTGCCACAATGCCCAGTCTCAGTTCCAGGCTCATTGTTCCCAGGGGCAGGGCCAGAGCAGCATGTGGTGCTGAGAATCAAACCCCAGTCCCTGTGCTTGCCTAAGCAGGTGCTTAGTCTGCTGAGCTATTTCATTGGCCTTATTTTATTTTATTTTAAATTTTATTTTATTGTACTATATTTTATTTTGAAGAGTAAAGCCAAAAGCTTAAACAAAGACAGAAACAGAGTAACATGCAACAATAGACATGTTATACATTTTCAAACCAAGAATGGCAAATTAATACTGGTAGTTATATTACCTACTTTCATTGTCAAGCCCGTTGCTCAGATAACAGATACAAGGTTGGGCAAATAATTGTATATTAACTATTGCTTGCAATAAACCTTAATTTTTATTCTGTAAATTTTTCTTTGAATTTTTTTCTTTGACTAACTCTGTATGCTGGTATCTGCAGTATCCAAGCAACTACATCAAGGACAGCAATGTGTGACACAAAAAACATGCTTTAATCCTTTTCATTTTGCTCTTTTAAATGTGTACCATTTCTAACATCTTATCAATTATTATTACACACGTTTTAAAATATTTTTTAAAAGTTAAAAAGGACAAAAGAAAATAAGGTTTCTTGAAAGCAACTGTTAATAGTCAATTATTTATCCAATCTTACAACTATATCTGTCAATATGAGCAACAGATTTAGTGATAAAAATACATAATATAGCAATCACTATTAATTAGCTTCTTTCAAAAATCTGTAGCATATGCATTTCTGTATGCTGTTTTCTGTCTTTGTTTCTGCTTTTGTTTTTACTCTCCAAATTAAATGTAAAATAATTTAAGAACTGATTTTTCTTAAACAAGAACAGAAAATGTCTTTCCATTTTCTAATGTCTAATTTAGGTTTTTGGTTTTATTTTTAAGAGTACTCTGTCATTAGAGAGGTCTTTCACTTCCTTGCTTAGGCTAATTTCTTATATTTTTGAAATTTCTGTGAATGGAGTTGTTTTCCTGATTTTTTTTTTTTTTCAGTGAATTTACTGTTCGAATTCAGGACCATGAGCGCCCTTCATGTGTGAACTTTATAGCCTGCCACACTGATGAATCTGTTTATTAGATCTAAGTTCTCTGGTAGAAATTTCTGCATGCTTTTGTTGTGAAAAAAAGATGAGGAAATAAAAAACACCTAGACTTTTCCCTTTCTAATTACATCCTGTTTATTTCATTCCCTTGCCTGGTTGCTTTGACAAAGTCTCAAGTACTACATTGAGAGAGAAGGGCAGATACTCTTACCTGATTCCAGATGTTAGAGAACATGCTTTCAGATTTCTTTAGTATGTTGTTATGAGTAGACTTTTCTTACATCATTTTTACCAGTTTGAGGTAAGGCCCTACAACCTCTTTTAATCATATTTTTTAAAATTGTGAATGGATAAAGAATTATCTCAAATGCTTTTGCTATATTTGTTGATATTATCCTGTGATATTTATATTTAATTGTTTTTCTTTAGTGTATTATAATATTGATATTACAATATTGAACTATTCTTCCATCTCTGGTATCATTGGTTCCTTGATCATTTATATTTTTGGTCTCAATTTAATCAATTTCTATTATTAATTTTGTAATTTCTTTCCTCTTACAAGAGTTGAATTTGGATGACTCTTGTACTTCTAAGATACTGAAATCATCTTTAGGTTATATTTTGTTTGCTCTACTTCTCTAATGTAAGATTTCACAGCTGTCAAATTTCTTCTGAGAACTGCTTTTGTGGTATTCATGGCTTTTGGTATGTCACATTGCTGTTGTTACTTGGTCCTAGGAGTTTTAGAAGTCTCTTTTTTGATTTTTAAGGTGTTGCAATTGTGTTATTTAATCTTCATGAGTTTGCATAGTTTCTGTGGTTTCTTTTGGTATGATTCCTAGTTTCTTTCAGTCCTAATCTAGTATTATGCAACTGATAATTTAATTTCATATTTATTTATTTTAACTACATCTATTTATTTTATTATATATGCTGTTAAGAGAAGAATAATTCTTCTCTGCTGTCAGATGAAACACTGTAGATCTGTTAAGGAAATTTGCACAGTTCAGGTTCAGCTATTACATTTTTTGTTCATTTCTTTGGTTTAGCTGATCTACTTTTGTGTATTGAAATTCACCAACATCATATATATATATATATATATATATATATATATATATATATATATATATATATATGTCATTTCTTCTTGTGTGTGTATGTGTGTGTGTGTGAGAGAGAGAGAGAGAGAGAGTACATGTGAGTGATTATGTAGTGACATTCTTTGCATCTTCCAATCAGATTTGGCATGAAATCTGCCTTGAAAATAGGAGGTCTGCTCCTCCTGACTATTTCTGTTCTTTGATTGGATAAGGTGGGACACGGCATCCTTTCACTTTCAGTCTCTACACTTCTTTGTAGATGAGTTATGTCTCTTGCATGAAATGTATAATTGGGTTTAGTTCTCTGGGTCTTGTATGCAAGTCTGTCTTTTAATTGGGTAGGAGGATCATTTACAATGAATATTATTATTGAAATAATTACAATATTTTCATTGCTAATCATTTTATTGTTTCCTTTTTTTACTAAGCTGTCAATTAAATTATTTTTTAGATCTTTGCTGTTATTGTCTTTTGTGTCTCTCTACAGTATTCTTTTGAGTAATTTTTGCAATGCTATTTGGTGGTTGTGAGTTTGTCCATATTCTCTCTCATAATGTATCTCTCGCAATTGTGAAGGATAATTTAGTGGGATGTAGTAACAAGGATTTTGTTTCCTTTGGAGGCTTGAAAAACTTTGCTCTGAATTCCTGGTCTTTACAGTTTTTGTTACAAACTCTACTATTACTCTGATTGGCGATGAGGAGGGTCCCACAGGGATACTGAGCTTTGCAGCATAGGGAGGGTGGGTGGTGGGAGAAACCCCACATAGGCACAGAGCTCCAAGGCACTTGGAGCAGTGGGATGGGGTGGTGCCACACTCTGTTCCAGCGTCTCTTCTTCACCTGTGGATCCCAACCATCACAGCTATGGTGAGCACCTGCAATTCTATTTCACAGCTTGTGCAAAGCCTAACCATAAAGCCCACCAGTTCCAGCCCATTCAGTGCCTTCACGGTATCCTCTAGCTTGCACTCTCCTTCCATGTCCCCATCTGAAAAATCCTTCTCTTGTGTGTATCTCACTTTCTAGGCTGTGTCTCTCAGTATGAAGACAGTATGGGGGCCTGACTGGTGGCTGCTAGGCTGGGCACCAATTTCTTCTTCACTCAAAAGTTATGACTTTCCCAAATTGGCACATTCATTACACTTGAGAGATAAACAGGTTGATAGGCAACCCCAGTGTTTTTTTTTTGTTTGTTTGTTTGTTTGTTTGGTTTTTTTTCTAAACATCCACCATAATAGAATTTATTGAGTAGCCTCATTATTGTCTTCCTGTGTTTGGGATTTTGTCCACATCCCTTTGTGGGGGATGTTTGTAGCTAAAAACTTCACTGAGTGTCTGAGAACCAAGTGAGAGCTGCTGCTCTAGCCTGACACGGTGTCACCTTACTCTGTAGTTGTCAGGAAAGCCATCAGTGACAGTACCGCTTAAAGTCTAACTTTTCCTGAACTTGGGTCTTTTTATATCATCATATAATTTTGTGTATATAGCAAATCTAGATGTTAATTATTAGTAGCAATATGTAGAAATAAAAATTCTTAAAAATAGATCATCTATGGCAGGGTATAAGGCGATGTTCAGTTTCTTGGTTCCACAGTATGTTTTTTTATCATTTAACTGAACAGCCTAGATTTGGAAAATAGAGGCATTTTTTCCATTGTGGCATATTTCTTTTAATTAGCTTGGTGAAAAGATAAAATGATAGTGCTGGTTAAAATGATAGCATGAAAAATAAAATAAAATGATAACATGGATAAACTTTTACAAAGTACAAATGATGTACTATCATTTCACAGAGGTTCTCAGGTGTGTGTTCACATGCATGCCTATTACGCCCTGGGTTTAAGCTCGTGTGTTTGTGCTGCATCGGTGGAAAGTGTATTTTTCTTGGTTTCCTAGTCAAAATATTGATAAAATATCGTTACTCTAAAAAATGTTTGAGTATATTTACTCAGAAGCAAAAAATCCAAGAAACTAGCATCTATTTTATGTTACATTTTAGAATACTTTGAAACTTAATTCCTTACAGAGACACAAGTAGCCTGGCATTATGAAATTTTCCTGCTGTTGTGTAAGAAAGAAGTTAAATTGTATAATTTTCCTCCTTTAATAATCTATGTCCAAAAAAACTTCACTTCTTGTCTGTATTTTTGCATTTACCAATGGGAACCATTTGTTATTTGCTTTGCTATTCCTAATAAATGAATCATTCTTGCTTTCAGCCTTATTTAAAAAATGAAGGGCAGGGTCAGGGACATAGCTCAATGGGTTAAGCACCTGCCTATTAAGCGCAAAGTCATTAGTTCAATCCCTAGTACCAAAAAAGAAAAAACAAAATGAAGGGCAGTACAACATAGAAAATATAAATTCAAATAAAATTTTATTTTTCTGATTTAAAAACAATCCTACTTTAAAAAAAAACTAATCATGCTGAAAATTTTCCTCATCAATGGCTCTCAGTCCCTATGTTTTCATACTTCTGGTATTAAATACAATTATTCCACCACTTATGTATAAATTCCATTCTGTAAGAATGTCCATAAGTTGAATTAGCTCATAACTTCCACAAGTGACTCTTCTACATTTTTGACACAAACACACAAAGTAAAGCTTAAAAAAAATATCCACAAAATTGCGACAAACAGTGTTCCTGGACACAGTGGGCATTCACTGAGCAACAGGTCACCCATATCCCTTAGTTATGTGGGCAGAGCAGGGCCACAGTCTCCCAAGTGAGTGGATGGCAAGGGCTTAAATCAACGAGACTAGTAGTGCGGCTTTAGGGCTCCAGCAGGTTCAGCAACCAACAAAAGAATTCAAGATTCTCAGTGGCGAAGACCCTTCTTTGGGAGGTCCAGATTTACTCAGTTTTCAAACAAAGGAGGGGACTACTGAAGAAAACACGAGACTTAGCAGGACCTTAGGAGTATTTTCCACAGTGGTAAATTGTGTCCGTCGCGAGAGCTCCCTTAGCTTCAGGTTGACGTTTATTGTGGGAGCAAGGGCCTGCAGCTGCAGCCTCCCTTCAGTTACCTGGGTTCAGAGCCAGGCGTCCCCAGCAATGGCGTTGGCTGGGCTCACAAGCAAACACAGAAGCCAGGTGCTTAATTTAAAATTTGCTCCGGGCTGCTTCGGAGGGCCTCCATCACCCGAGCACTGTACCTCTGCAGCCCATTGCACTGCGCAGGAGAAACACAGCAGCGCGACTGTGACAGCGACAGGCAGACCCCGACTTCTGCCGTATGTCTATGGAAGTTTGTAACGCGAGGTCTGATCTTTGAAAGCTGACTGATCAAATGTTGGTAAGTTGGGGGCTTACAGTACTTCAGATCTGAGACATTCTTGCTTAGAATGCTTCTACTGATCACAGCTGTCCTTTATCTTGCTTATTTCTCTCATGAGCTATGTGTCTTAGGACAGTACTGTATTTATTGGAACAAATAGTTACACATCACTTCGTAACAATATTTATGACACGCTATTTGTGCAATTGTAGTTTTACTAGAAAACAATTTGTCTGCGTAGGCCTTGGAGTGATACAGCTACACATAGAATATCCTAGTACTTCACTCACTGGTAGAATATTCAAAACCATAAAACTCCCATTTAGACTGGAAACAGTAATATCAACATTCAGTGGGACTTTTAGCAAAATACAGTAAAACACAACACAGTCATGTTATTAGACTGAGAAAGAGATGGAGTCAAACCTGAAGATTTACTGATCTAAACAAAAACGGTGGAAAACAGCACTTCACACTGTACTAAACTTCATAGTTGATAAAACACCAAAGGACTCGTGTTGGCCTAGGGACGCCGTGACAGAATTGCTAAGATGCTGGAAGCACCACCGACAGAGAAAGTTTGCAAGCCCCTGCAGTAACGTTTTCGTAAAGACAGTTATAACTAGGCAGTGCGGGAAAGTGTGCTGCTCTGAAACTGACAAAAACTGAATGTGGAATGCCTCCCCTTGGCACCAGCGCCTCCCGTTTCACCGTCTAACCATTGGTCCGATTAACAGAGCAGTGATTTTGACATGGCTGTATCTCTGCTTAAACCGAATCAAATGTGTAACTGTTAAATTTTATTCCTCTTAATTAAATCATCTTAATAGATAATTTAAATTATATCTTTAAAATAAAATAGTGATAATTCCAATATAGCTGTTTCCTCTCAATTTCCTCTTTTAATTACTGTAATTAGCATTTCTTTCTTGCTTTTTCATGCTACTCAGCTGCACTAAGTAACTTTTGCTGTTTTGATTATACCTTTAAAAAGTTAATGATTATATGTCTTCTGATAATTTGCTCTAAAATTTCTGATCATTTACATTCCATAGCATATTATAGCAGTTAGAACTATAAAATGTCATACCCACTAAAAACAGAAAGGAAGAAAATAATGCTATCTACAGCACATCTGTACCGTGATTTTTTTTTTTTTTATCCTTAGTAAAAAAAAAAAAAATAAGCAAATTTTTATCTAGGATAAAAAAGACCCATGATCTCATTTGGCTAAACTATCTTCTTATTTCTTTTGTTGTTGTTTCACTGAGGATACATAGAATACCATCAGGCACTACCATTATTCTTCCTAAAATTCATATATCACACTTCTGTAAATATTAAGCTAATTATAAAAATTGTACTTTAATTACAACTTAATATTATTGCTTTCAAAATAACTAAACTAAATTCTAAAATTAATTTAGGGCCAACTTTATCAACCTAAATGCTTGCATAGAGGATGTGCTACTGTACAAAGCACATAAATATGAATTGTCTGAATCCAGGCTCAAAACTACTCTGTGTGTCTCACCGTGGAAGAAAAAAATACTGTGAGCTCTGAAAATTCATCTTGGTATGAGTTGTGTGCCTAGCAATTAAATTTTACAGTGTGATGTTCTGACTCAGTATCAGATGCCCTTTCTGATGCATTATTTTCTATCACTACTTTACGGAAATTTAAAAAATAATAAACTAAATTCCTTGATAGATTCTGCTGTGCATCTTGATTTTTAGTAAAGACATTTGGGGAAGAAAACTATGAGTGTGCTAAGTAATGTTATTTATTTTCCACTCCATAAGAGTTTTGATGTTTGCTCTTCTTGTCCTTTGATCTACATTAACTGACTAAAGGATCTTTTCACAACTTTTATGGAGTTGCTCGGAAGCAGGGGGACCCTCCTGTGGTCTGCAGTTGTGCTCTTACCACCTCTGGAAACCCAAGCTTTCCTGAAGCATGACACACTCACGTATCAATCGCTGGCTGTGGCTGCCCGCCCTGCATGAGGAGGAGCTGGGGTCTCATAGCCTGCAATGCAGGAGACGAAATTTACTGCCTGGTCCTGCAAAGTCTAACATGGCCATTAGTTCAGTGCAAGCTGTTACCACTAATCAAGCTGTACGAAACTCCTACTTACTAAAGTCAGCAGTGAGAACGAGGTGTTTAACACAAAGATATGCCTCCGTGCACAGGGCCTCAGCAACCTGTGTATTTAAAGAAGAAAGAGCACAGTTCAGACATCGTACTCTTTAAATTTCTTGTTTGTTTTCTCACAAATTTATGAGAGTAATTGATAGATGTAATAACATTTATCCTTAATCCGAGGTCTTTAAAAATACTTAAAGTAGGACAGAAAGGGGAAAGTATTCTACTCAGTGAGAAATAGTTGTAGAAACTCTGCAGGGAAAGACCAGCCATGTAGATATTGCTAGGACACTGGGCCTGTAGGACAGTACTTGAGTTTAAAGTATGCATGTAGGGTTTAGTGTGTAGTGCATATATACACAGTAGATTATTGATGACAATTTTTAATAATCTTCCTTATAAGTGACGAGAATATTTTTCCTTTTTGTGTGTAGCAGGTTGCTGTTTTTGAGTAACAGAAAAATAGAAAATAAATCATGTTGTTCTCAGGATCTCCCTTCACAGTCTGTCATTTCTGCCTTTCGTCTTGTGGAACAGACACATTTTTTCACTTCTTTTTTCCCACCTTTATTGTGGATTAATAAGAATGACACATTTTTTTTCTTATCTCTTCCTTTTTTCTTTTTCTTTTTTTTTTTTTTTGTTTTTGATACATGGTCTCGCTAGGTAGCCCAGGCTGGCCTCAAACTTATAGCAATCCTTCCCCCTCAGCCTCCTGAGCACTGGGATTACAGCTGTGCAGGAGCTATACTGATAAACTGTGACTGTGCTATTTTTGAGAGTAGATTTCTTTTTTTTAATTGGAAGCTGAAAATGAATGCAGTTTAATTCTTGGGCCAGCCAGATAGCTCAGCGGACTAAAGTGCCTACTTAGGCAGAATGCAGTGGCCAAGGTTCACCCTCTGCATGCCTTGGCAGCCCTGCCCCTGGGGTACACTGAGACTGGGCATGGTTGTGCACACCTGTAATCCCAGCATTTGAGAGGCTGAAAACAGGAGAATCACTACGAGTCCGATCTATGTAGTAAGACCTTATAGGCCCTGTAGACCCTGTACTAAAAAAAAGAGAAAAAAAACCTTAGTTTAATTCTTGTCCTGTGGTACTGGGGTCACACTCAGAATCTTGTGCTCATTCCCTGAGCTACATCCTCAGCTCTAGTTTAATTTTTATACCAGAAAGCACGAATTTAACTCTCACATGGGTCAGTTGCCTATAGAAAGTAGTTTTGATGCTTTGACTAACAGTGGACCAAAGTGTTTATAGGCTTAAATATTTTTCTGTCCCTTAGAACTCAGCATTTATTTAAAGGTGTCATTCTTACCAGGCACAGCCACCCTTGAGATCTGCTCCTAGGTGTGGGGGGAGACCCAAGCCAAGGAAGCTGCCTGCGTCAGCAGCCTCAGTGTTCTCTTGCTAGGCTGGGTCACCTGCAATCCCCCCAAGGTGCTGTGGTCTCAGGCAGCAGTTCTGTGGAGCTGCCCTCAGATGGCTTCCAAGTAAGCTGCCTCCCGACTGCGACCCTAGCGAAAGAGTATCGAGCTGAGCTGGTTCATGTCCTAGAACTGAGAATGACCAAATAAATTGTGATTCTAAGATTTGGTGCGATTTTTTAAAATTTCAACTTTTATTAAACAAACAAAATCTGAACGATGTACAGTGCCCTGCTCAGGACTGCCTCAGCGCTTGTTTCTGGGGTGCCAGCGACCATGATCAGGGCCACATCCCATCACAGGGGCACCAAAGTGGCCTCTTCTTCCTTTGTTTGGTGGTGGGGGGGCCAGAATCAGGGATTGAACTCAGGCCCTTACACTTGCCAGGCAAGCACTTATTCTACTGAGCCATCTCCCTCTTCTTAATCCCAGTCCAGAGCTGGGCCCCACGGCCCTCCAACCCAGTTGGGCTCAGGGCCACCACCAGCTGGGGAGCCCCCACACGTCAGCCAGTGCAGGGCTGCAGGACCCCTGAGCCTGTGCTGCTGTGGCACTACAGGGCCACTTATTTATAAATATTAGTTTCAGTGTTTTTTTTTTTTAACTTTTGGTGCTGTTATGAATAAGATTCTTAATTGATATTTTGGATAACTTATTGTCAGTATAGAGGAAGGCAATTATTTTGTATGTTTATTTGGTGCTTTGCAAAGCTGCTAATTTTTTTTATCAGTTCCATTAGTTTCTTGGAAAGGTTTTATGGTAGAGTCTTTAGAGTTTTGTGTATGTTCACAGATACAGAATTTAACTTCTCCCAGTCTGATTTGGAGGTGTTCTATTTTCTTGCCTAGTTGTTCTGGTGATGCCTGAAAGGACTATGCCTAATGGAAGTACTGTGTGTATATTTTTCCTGTTCTGATCTTAGAGGAAACACTTTCAGCTTTTTTATCTTGAGTAAGAAATCTGTGTTTGTCTAGCATGACATTTATTACTTTAAGATATTTTTCTTTAATCACTTGAAACATTTTTCTCAGGGTCACCCATGGCTCGGGGTGGAATACACAGGAGTTTTGGAGATAGTCCAGCCCCATGGAGGAGGAAACAGAGAGGCCCTCTGTGTCACAGCCCATATGACTGAACCCTGAGGACTGTAGTATTCTCACATGCCCATGTCAGAAAAATTGCAGGCTGTAGGATCTCTTTTGACCCTAAATTGCACCATCTCTGGGGAGAACTGACATTAGTAATGTGGAACTATTCTTATTCTCCTTGGTGCAGCTAATTCCTTCCTTCCTTCCTTCTTTCCTTCCTTCCTTCCTTCTTTCCTTCCTTCCTTCTTTTCTCTTCTTCCTCTTCTTCTTTTTCCTCTCTCTCTCTCTCTCTCTCTCTCTCTCTCTCTCTCTCTCTCTCCCCTTTCTTTCTTCCTTTCTTTGAGACAGAGTTTTTCTATGTAATTCAAGCTGGATTTGAACTCACTATACAGCCCAGGCTGCCCTTGAACTCATGGCAATCCTTCTGCCTTATCCTCCCTAGTGCTGGAATTACAAGCTTGCAGTGGCCCACCAACTGTGTCTAGATTTGGGTATCTCTTCTCATAACAAGAAAATACATGCTAGCTCCAATGCTATTTGTTGTGGCTTGGGCCTGGATGTCCCATCAAGCCTCATGTGGTACTGGGGGGCTTGCTCCAGGACAGCTGAATTAGTTTGTGATGTGTGATTACCTAATGCTCCAACTGGGGCTGGGAGTGCTACATGCACAATAATTAGTCTCATTTTCTGGCGAAGAAACTTAAGAAAGGAGATCTCGAGTAACTTGTGGAAGTTGCAGGACTAAGGCATGGTAGAGCTGTAAGGTGAACTCAGTCTGGCTGGCTCCAGAGTTTGTAGTTACATCACTGCCTTCTAGTGACTTTCAAGATCTGAAATGTGAAAGCAATTAGAATGGGTAAACTAGATAGGAAGGGATTCTACTCCTCCATCCGTAGGAGTAGGAAACTCATGATCATTAATCACTCTCCATCAGGAAAATCTTATTTACAGCACACGTACTAGCTCTATAAGATGTAGCAACAAATTATCACAACCTTGGCACTTTAAAAGGACAAAATTTATTTTTTTTAATAATTCTAAATGTCAAATATCCAATTCTAGCTGAGAAAGAGAAATAAGAGCTACCCCGAAAGACACCAGGGGAATATCTTTCACTCTTCCAGTTTCTAGTGGCCCCCAGCATTCCTGGCTATGACAGAATAATTCCAATCTATTTCATCCTTTTCTTAAGATCTTCTGCCTTATGTCTCCTCTATGTCTTCCTAATAAGTTCATATGTTCTCTTGTTCCAAGATGCATGCCTGTAATCCCAGCACTCGGGAGGCTGAGGCAGGAGGATTGTTGTGAGTTCGAGACCAGCCTGAGCTACAAAGTGAGCTTAAAGCCAGCCTGAACTGCATAGCGAGACCCTGTCTCAAAAAGACAAAAAAAAAAAAAAAAAAAAAAAGATCTTTAGCTTAATTATATCTGCTAAATCCCATCTCCTGGTAAATTTATCAGCACAGGTAGTTCCCAGAAGTTAGGATTTACACCTATCCTTTTGAGGTAGCTGTTGAACTTACAATAATACATAGATAAAAGTCACAGAGAAATGAAAATTCTTCTTGCTTTACCAATCTTCAGACAACTGCAGAACTATGTGTACTTCATGCAAACCAACAATTAACCTTGGTGAGCCACATGAAGTAATTTCTCCAAGAAAATCTAAATACAGCCAAAACCCACATTTCTAAATATTTCTAAAAAAATCACGGATCGGTTGCCAAGGCATGAAGCTAGATTTACATTAAAAGTTGCTATTAAGTTTCTTATAAATGAAATAATCCTGTGTTGTTTTAAATTTGACATTGAAGGAGAGTAGTGATATGTTGCTTTTTATTAATTATTTTAATGTAACATTTAAAATGTTACATTAAATGTAGCTTCCTAGGAGCTACATTTGTTTAAAAAATAGCCTGAAGAGTAAAATCCATAACATCTCCTTAATACTCAAAGGAAAGTCCTTAAAATCACTTCAGAGGCAATATGAAGCAAAAGAATCTGCAATTTTATCTTTCTAGTCTGAAGGAAGATCAGATAGAGAACACAGTTATCACAGCCACAGAGCATTTATTCTCCCACAATAATCAATGAAAAAATAAATAGGCTAAGTTTTTCTGAGAGAAAGGAAATCTGAGACAAATAGATACGCTGAGTCTCTCAGGTAAGAGACTTACTCTCTGTAGGTTTCTCCTGCCTGACTTGGAATCTAGCTTCTGTTTTACTTTGCATCTCTCGAATGACTACTGATGTTGAACAATTTTTCATGCATTTATTTGCCATTTGTATTTCTTCATCTGAGAAGTGTATATTCATCTGTGATGCCCATTTTTAGATTGGGATTTTAAATTTTGGGGGCCTGATTTTTTTTCCAAGTATGCGTTTGACCCAGGGTCTCACTATGCAGATTAGACTCATGATGATTCTCCTGTTTCCAGACTCCCTGTGCTGGGCTTACAGGCATGGCCCACCACACCTGAACAACTGGGATGGAATATTTTGTTCCAATGAGACAATGAACAAAACCCAAATTACATGGTAAATACTCCAAAACATCAACAACTGGGATCTCCTGTTATTAAGGTGTTTGCACATCAAAATAAATCACCAACGGAGTGAAAAGAAAACCCACCCTTTTCTCTAAAGGCAGGAAAAATATGAATATACATACACAAGAAAACTAAGATAGTTTTACTGCTAATATTTTAGTTTGTTGAAATGAACAGGTAGGGCTGACAAGACAGCTCAGCAGACTAAGTGCTTGCTCCAGCAAGCTCAGGGACCAGGGTTCAATCCCCCACACCACATGCTGACCCCCATCCCACTCCACTCCCCCACCCTCCTGGGCATGCTGTGCTAACCACCAAAACTGAGGGTGGTGGAGCAGGCCTGTAATCCCAGCACTGCGGAGGCTGAAAATGGGAGGATCACTATGAATCAGAACTGCACAATGAGAGCCTGTACCAAATGCATAAATAAAAAGAAAGGAATAGTTTGATGAGTTTTGCATACCTATATCTGGTAATCGGAGTAACCACTTTGAAGATAACAATGTGCAGTAGAATAACCACTGTTAATTTTCTGTCATCTTGTTTCAAAATTCTGTGTTGCTTTTAGCATTTTTACTCCTCAAAATTAGAAAAAAAGACTATATGGTCTTGCAGTGCACTAATAAGAACTTAGTCAAAACCAAGAATACACATTTTTCTTTTGAAATAATACAAGTGGGTGAGAATGATGCAAAGTTAGGAGTGAATGTGTGAGTGAACTCTCCATAGGATGAGCATTGGCTCTACGCTGCATGTCACAGTGTGAATTTGCCTCAGCCTTAAAGCTGTTGCCCGGCTCCTGTGACAGGGTGCACCCCAATCTAAATGGTATGGCTTCATACATGACAGAAAACAGAAGCCTCAACAGTGGAACAAAGCTATATCTTACATCTCTTGGCCCCACTAAAGTGGATTTTATTTATAGAGAAGAGCATATCAGAGTTGAGTCCAGCCTTGACTTACAGAGGACTGAATAGGAAACGTAAACTGTATCACTTTAAGGGACAGGGACATAGCCCAGCGGTCTAAAGTGTCTGCTTAGGCAAGCTCCGAAAATCACAGCTTCCATGGTTTGATGCCCAGAACCACATGCTGTGACAGCCCTGCCCCCAGGGCAGGCTGAAATGACCACAAAAAATAAAGAGTATCACTGTAAACAAGAACAAAATTGGAAAAGAATAGCATAGGACTGCGCAAATAAAAATAAATCTAATATGGTTTTAAAAGATGAAAACTGAGAGCATAAGAATATGCAATTTAAAGACAAAAAGAAAATCAATAATAGAATTTTTATTATACCAAGTGTCATATGTTATAGAAATAAATTGTAGAGGGCGAAGGGAGATGGCTTAGTGGAATAAGCACTTCCCTGGCAAGCTCAAGTGCCTGAGTTCAATCTCTCATTCCACCAAAAAAAAAAAAGAACAACAACAAAAAGAAATAAGTCATATAATTCATGACATCAAAGATGTGATATTTAAATAAAGTAGAAGAAAAATTACAAGGAAAATTAATAAGAAAATAATGTAAAATTATGGAATAACATATCCCCCAAAATGATTATTTACTCATAAGTACAGTCAGTGAAGGTAAAAACAGAATTCACTTAGAATATTAACAGTAAGCACAAAGGAAAATAATTAAATATTGAAGGAAAGATGATTACTGTGAAGAAAAAGCAACACAACTTCAGAGTGATTGTCACCAAGACGGAAAGCACCACTATGCAGCAGAATCCCTACAGCCCTCTAGTTCCTTGCTGTTTCACTGCTTTGCCAAACAGTGGTGTCAGTTTAGACCTCAGTACCTTTTCATAATTTTCTGGGAGGAAAATTCAAGCCTAGGCTGGCATGAATCCGTACGCGCCACAGATGTTCTCCACGCAGACGCTGAGTCTTTTCCCATGTCGCCGATTGCAAGGAGCGCGCGACCCTGCATCCCTCGCTGCAGCGTGCTGCCTGAAAAGCCTTAACACCCGCTAGCCCAGGTCGGAGGAGACATCAGAGCTTTGCTGTGCCACCCATTTGTTCATCTGTGTTCTGTTGATTCTAGATAGAAAACAGCCTTACCAAATTATACCTCTATCAGTACTTTGCTGCCCAAAATTAATTTGGTTATTTTATAAGAAGAATCATAACCTCATCTCTCATAAGTAACAAATACACACGTTCAGTGAAAGACTAGCACATGCACATGTTATCAACAGCGTGGCCCTGGAAAGAGTGGACATACCACAGTCTACACTGTGATTATTTTAAGCATTTTGAAGGTTAATTTATCTCTTTATGTACTTAGTACAGGAACTGCACGGTCTCACTGCAGAGATTGGACCTGTAGTGGTCTTTCCTGTTTTTCAACCCCCCTCCCAAGGGCTGGGATTACAGGTGCATGCCACCATGCCCACTCTCAGTCGTAGTTTCAGCCTTCTCTGGGGGCCAAACCAGCGTGGCAGCCCGGGGATTGAACTTCTGGCCCCTGAGTCTGCCTACGCAGGGGCATTAATCTGCTGAGCTATCTGTCTGGACCTTTTAATTTCGAATATATTATTATTTTCCAGAGTTATTTTATAGGAAATAAAATATTTTTCATTATAAATCATTAAATTTTGGATTTGCTATTAAAAGTATATGAAGATACGTGGGGAAAAAAACATGTTTTTGGGAGAGGAAGATGGAGTTTTGAGCATTAATTGACAGATAGTATCCATATATAAATCTGTTTTCTTTTATTTTTATTTTAAGGAAGGGTCTACAGAGTGTTCATAGTCTCACTACTAGATCTGACTCAAGGTGATCCTCCTGTTTACAGCCTCCCAAGAGCTGGGATTGCGCAACATAAATGAAGAACCACTTTTTATCAGTATATACAAAATAATTAGGATAAATATGCAGGTACTTCTCTTAATTCAATGAGAAGAAAGAATTATATTCTTATACTTAGAAGACATAAATTATTACATTTTACATAAAAGACCATTTCTTCAACATAATTTCCAGAATCTATCCCAATCAAATGAATTTATCTGTCTAAATGTAAGTGATAAAAGACATAAATACCTTCCTATGTAAAAACATGGACCTTCAATAATTCAAATATATTTTAGAAAATTTCATCATTAATTTAATTGTGCTACAATTTATTTTAATTTGAAACAAACCACTTTGGGGAAAATATTATAAATATGTTAAATATTTATTACTCTATATAATTTAAATGTCTTTATTAAGTGAAAAATTATGCTTCCAGTGACCTTACTTCTATTGAAATGAATATTATGTGCTCCACATTATCAATAAGATAAATTATGAAGACTGTCTCATTGTGGCAATGCTGAATTCTTCCCACACCCGAGATACTTATAAAAAGCAGAGATGAAGAAAGCTCACTGCATGTTTTCTTTCATGAAATGACCTCTTGCAAAGGTCTGCTCTCCCTGAAGAGTCACATTTGGTCTCTCTGGTTTAAATTAGGCTGAAAAACACCAAAGTTCTTATTCTTGGCTTCAGAAATCACTACCTGAGTGACTTGTTTCTGATGGTGAGTGGGAATAAAATGCTGATCAAATCAACGTTGCCATTTCCCACACATCACTGAATTTATATAGAATCTTTCCTGAAAATAGGCCAGCTCTGTAAGCATATCTCTTATCTGCTTTATCACTCCCAATTTGATTCCTTTTCTCCAATCATTTTTAGTTTTGGCTTTGCTTACTCCTTTCCATAAAAGAAAAAATCTTTGGTCTAAGTTTTAATAGACTGACAGGTGTGCTCTAGATTTTTTTTTTTCAAATAGCAACAGCCTTCTTTCCTCCTTTCCAAACTCCTTTGAAAAGTCTTCCTTTACCATACCAGATGTGCCTTTTATTTGCAAAATGTTTCTGTGTAAACATTAGTTATGAAAACCCTCGTTCACCAAAGTTCTATTATTAGAGTATTTAAGACTGCCTTGCTAAATTTAGAGTTATCAAAAAGTATGTATAGAGTGAATTTCCATTTATATAATTATACAACAAAAACTAGATAAACCTATGAGAGCTTACATTAGCCATCCGGAAATCATAGCCAATCAATTTCAAGACTTTACCAATTGGTGCTTTTCAATCACAAATATATCTGATCTTTTAAATTAAATTTTTAAATGCTTGTGAAACTTCTCTTTGTAAAATTTCATAGAATGTAAAGGCCAACAAACTGGTAGGAAAAAACTTATTACCATACATATAGATCGTGAAACTGATTTTATAAACCTGAGTGTGAAACTTATAATATGCATGTTGCCAAGTGTTGAGAATAGTTGTAAATCCACTGCTTACTATGGTTAGGCTGAATGACGATTAGTGATTAATGAGGTTAGTGGCAACTTTGCATAGTAATAATTGTAATCAGTTTGTCCTGTTGAAAACCCTGAAATACTGTGAACCGTTCCAAGTCTCTTCCTTTGAAGTATTAAGCAATAGTGTCTTCCTTGCAAGGCAAAGACCTTCTCCCAACTCCTTCAGGCTCAGGGCATAACCACCATGGACAAAGCCTTCCACTCAGAAGAATCAATAGGCTGTGCAGCCTCCAGTGCTGGACATCTTGGTAAAGTTTTCTTTCCCCAGAGCAGGGAAGGAGCAAAGGGATTTGACAGACAGAGCAGGCTACCAGTCATCTATGGCTTCACTGAAATCTCTCCTTTGTGCTCCTTACCATAAAGTGTGCAAGCCTACTTCAACATAGGGAAGGGGCTCTGAAGGCAAACTGGTTCTCTCCATCTCCTGGGAGGGAGCTTTGAATGAAGTCATTTCCTTTTCACCAAAATAAATGATGTCCTTTGGTTTGAACTGTGGATAGCAAGTGAGCCTGAGTGAGTGCACTGAAATAGCACTTCTATTTCAGACTCAGTTTTTGTTAATATTTTAAAGAAAAATACAATTGTATCAGAAATTACCAAGAGTGAAAATCATATTTCAGAATGTCCTTAATTTACTTAAAGCATATTTGTATGAAGTTATGCAATTTGTAGGATTCATATTTTAATTGAGAAAATACAATTTAACAGCAACACAAAATTATTAACTGTCAGTCCTATTGGGGCTCTACCATTTTATCTATTTTAAAGATTTTCCTATTAGCATTGGTTTTCAACTATTTTCAAGGATATCTTAGTTGGATTTTTGTTTGTATTGTTTTACTGTATATTTGTAATGTGTTTTGAAATATTAAAATTGATTACCTAGAGATCTTTTAGAAAATAATAGGGATAGATTGGAAAAGCATATGTCTAACATATATTTTTAAAATATATTATGCTAACCATATGTTAATAGTGCCCTCAAATTAATAATAATTCAAAAATATGAACAAAATTTACATGAATGATTTTAACAATTACCTAATCAAAGGTAATACATAATTTTTTTTTTTTGCAGAACTGGGCATTGAACTCAGGTCCTTCCACTTGCCTGGGAAGCACTTATTCCACTGAGCCATCTCCCCAGCCCTGATATATAAATTTTTATAAGGACATTAAAAATATTTTAGTAATGAAATAAAAACTACTAGAAAGGTTAAAATTATTGTGAAAATATTAAGCATTAGAAAGGTTTGCAGCAGCTGAAAAACTTACACATTACTGGCAATAAGGCAGATTACTATAGCCACTTTGAAAAACAGCGAGCCATTGTTAAGAAACTGAATTTACAATTGCAAGAAATTGTTAAGAAATTGAACTTACATGAATCAGTAATCTCAGATATGTACCCAATGGAAATGAAAAGCAAATTCTATTTACACAAAATCTGGCAAATATTCATAACAGCTTTATTCACAGGACCAGAAAACATACAATAAACTGAAGGTCCATGCTGAGAGAATGAGCCACTCATATTCTGTAGTAAAACACTGTTCTACAGTAAAGTTCCCAACCTACTGCAGCATGGCAATATGTGTGAATCTGAAAGCATAAGCTGAGATGTGGAAGCCAAGGTCTCCTAGACCCTTGTGATCCAATTGATGTGCTGTTTAGGGAGAGGCAGCCCAAGCACAGGAGCACAGGAGTGACTGGTCCTGGGGAAGAGAGTGGCACGGATGGATGCTCACAGTTCTGGGTACTTTTTATTGTGCCCAATAAATTGTTCTCTGACTGAGAAAAGACTTACTGTTTGGGCCAGGGAGTTGGCTCAGTAGAATAAGCACTTCCTTGGCAAGTTCAAGGGCCTGGGTTCAATCTCCAGTTCCATCAAAAAACAAACAAAAAGAATACTTATTATGTGTAAAATATACCTATAAAGTTTTATTTATTTATTTTTTGTATTTTAGGGAAGGGTCTACAGGATATTCAGGATCTCACTACTAATCAGACTCAGAGTGATCTGCCTATTTACACCTCCCAAGAGCTGGGATCACAAGCGCTCACCACTATGCCCAGTCTCAATTGCTGTCTCAGTGCACCCCTGGCTAGGGAACAGCATGGAAGGCCAGGGGATTGAACTCCTGGCCCCTGTGCCTGCTTTTAGGTGCTTTACATAAAGTTTTAAATACGTAGTATCAGTAATGCTCAGGAGACCACTGGATAGAAACATGCCAAACTGGTCAACACAATTAAAAAGAAGAAATGGAAGTAAGCACTTACCATTCCTTCAATAGAACAAAAAACCATATGCTATATAACAACCACTGTAGATTTCCTTAAAAAGTTGTGTATACCTCATGGCTGTATTTTCTTTTATCTTTCTAGCTGGTCCAGTAAGCCATGAGATGATTTTACTTAGCAAAACTTAGTTCTACACACCTGACAGAAACTTGAAAGGCTCATCTCATTTATTTAATATGGCAGCACAGAGGGACCAAACATTTAAATTCTGCTCAAGATGAAAGTGCCACAAGCCAACAGTGAGATCTGAAGTGCTAAATCACCACTAAGCTCTTGAGAACACATATGAAGGAAACTGTTCCTTATGATTTAAAGTTGAATATGATAATTATTTTAACAAATGTAATTTAGACAAAATATGATTCAAGTGGTGTCCCCTAACCATCAGGAGTACATCCCAAGTCCCTGTGTATCTACAACCAGAATATTGCTAAAACTTATATTACTATGGTGCATTTTTGCTTATAGCTGGACACAGTAAGAGATTAACAAGAGATAATAAAAATTAAAACTATGAAATACAGTACATTAAAACACATCAATGTGCGCTCACCAGATGCAGTTACATTACATATTATTATCAACGGTGTATAAGATCATGTGGGAACAAGGAAGCTAAAGCAAAAATGCACAACTCAAAAGAAAAAAGATTCTGATGAATGAGTGAAATTAATGAATAAACAAGTACCTAAATCAGCTGAGTCAGGGATACTGATGAAAGCCAACCTGAAACCATAGCACTTGGAGAAGCTGAGGCAGGAGGGTCTCAAGTGTAAGTCTTGCCTACACCAACTGACAACACCCTCATGGGAGGCATGAAATTGCTCTTTGAAAAGGTCTCGAGTTTAGCTCCCAATACTACCAAAGAAAAACAAAAAGGAAAGAA
Organism: Ctenomys sociabilis; assembly: GCA_004027165.1. NCBI lineage: Eukaryota > Metazoa > Chordata > Mammalia > Rodentia > Ctenomyidae > Ctenomys > Ctenomys sociabilis. Next base: position 79,481 of record PVKA01001681.1, read on the forward strand.
AGGGAAAAAAGCAGTCCAGCACAAGTTTCCAAGATTCATAGAGAATCTTGTTGATGTAAGACGAATCACAGGGCAGGGGAGATGGCTCGGCAGTTTAAGCACCTGCCTGGCAAGCGCAAGAACTGGAATTCAATCCCCGGTACCACACATTGAGCTGGTGCCATGCCGGCCACCAAAATCTGGTGTGGTGGTGCATGCCTGTAATTCCAGTGCTGGGCAGGCTGAGACGAGAGGATCACTCTGAGCTCGAGCTGCATAGCGAGACCCTGTACCAAATTCATAAGGATTTTAAAAAGTTAAGAGGAATCACAAGTCAGTGGAAAAGTAATATGAGCTAGTGATGTGAGCTGGGCAAACCTGGTCTAGGAATCAGGAAAATGACCATCTGACAGAATACTCAAATACAATAAACAGAAATAAATTATACGCGCATGGGATGGTTAAGTATAAATAGAACCAAAAACACAGAAAGCAAGAAAATGCAGCAATATGCACTATAGTTTTTTCAATGAAAATACTTCATGAGAGGAATATTAGAATAAATGGAGGAATTAATAAAAGTGTTAGTTATTAATTTAGGTAAGCAAAGATACGTGGAAATATAATTGCAATAAACATAATGAAATTCTTACTCCTAACAAGTTATTAAAAACAGTCTAGAATGATAAAATATTGCTAAAATATAAAGAGAAAACTCATAGTAAAAATCCATAAAAGTCAAATATTCCAACCACTCAAATATTCAGAAATTACAAATAAAAGCAATCAAAGAATATTTACTTCAGTGAAGTGAGTCATATGATCAAATACAGAATACAAACATTGGCTAATTAATATATGTCTGCTATGTGAAGCTATTTGTAAGCATACACTGAATTACTAAGTTGTGTTTTGTTTCAGTTTACAAGCTTCTGCTTCGATGTTTACTTCAGTATTGAAGTATTGCTTGGTCACAACCAATGGCGGAAAGGGTGCGCAGAAAGGAAAAGAAGGTGCATGTGCCTTTTTTCTATCTGAGCCATCATATCAAGCACATGTGGAATCAGTGAATTCCGAGCTAGAATCACATTTAATCAAATTGCCATTGACATGGATTTGCTGTCTTGACTCAAGAACAATATTCTATTGATGTTTTTCTGTTGTGAGCCATATCACTTAGATCTCAGTTTCAGGGAAAAATAAACCTCAAATATTCTATTTATTTATTTATTTATTTATTTATTTATTTATTTATTTATTTATTTATTTTGTATTTTAGGACAGGTTCTACAGGATATCAGTGCATTGATCAGACTCATAGTGATCCACCTGCTTTCAGCTTCCCATACGTTGGGATTACAGGCACGCACCACCATGCCCAGTCTCAATCCGCTGCCTCAGTGGATTGAACTGACTTCTGCATCTGCCTAAGCAGGTGCTTTAATCTGCTGAGCTATTTGGCAAGTCCTAAACCTCACATGTTCTTGTAAGGAGTTCATCTACAAACTTCCATTGCTGCGGACATGGTATAGGGAGAGAAATGGAGCCAGACATTTATTCAATCTCACACAAACCCTGGCATCTCCAGGCAGTGAGCTAGTGGACATCAGGGAGAGAAAGAAGATAGAAGGGCATGACGTCATCAGGTCGTCTGAGGTAGGGCAAGGACAGAAGCTATGCAGTACACCTGTTGGGAATCTGAGAGCTCTGGTGCTGCTAGGGAAGTGCGTTTGGGAGAGATCTGCACTCACCATGCTGGTTTTCTCCAGCCTTTAAAATAATCTAATTTGAGAGTATACCCTAGAGCTGTGCTTAGTTCAAACAAAATACTTAAAACATTTTAGACATTGACTGTATCCTGGAAATTACTAGTATGGCTAAAGAATCACCACAAATACTGTAACAGTGATAATTTTATTAATTTGTACTAGCCCTCAGAATTCACTGGGCCTTGAAGAATCTTAACTTTTGAAAATGAAGGGATCAGGGAGATGGCTCAGTGGAACAAGTGCTTTCCTAGCAAGCGCAAGGAAGCAAGTACAAGGACCCAAGTTCAATGGCTGGTTCCACCAAAAACAATCAAATAAAATGAAGAATGATGCTTAAGCTGGTTTTTTCCTCTTCTTTTCATCTATTGTTACAGTTTAGACCTGAAGTGTCCCTCTCCAAAATTCTTACATATTCAGAGGTAGGGCTTTTGGAAACTGATTGGAGGGGTGAGTTTCACTCATCTAGGGATGAGCCAGTGTGCAGCGGGGCTTGGGACGGTACTGGACGGTACTGAGGCTGTGTTGTGGGCTGGCACGTCGTCCTCCCCGATTCCCTTCTTCAGTGGCTGCTGCCTGCTGCTGAGCATTGAGCAACTGTCCCCAGCCACGCCTTTCCACTGTGCCATTTCTTCATGGTAGACAGCCAACCATGGGCCACTGGAAAGTGCGTCAGGTAAACCTTTACCCTTTAGCTTCTTGTCAAGTGTTCCGGCCCAGCAGTGGAAAGTGACCAGTGCGTGAACTGTGGTCTCCACCGAGGCCTCACTGACCCTATGAGCGTCTGTGGGCTGATGTCAGAAATTCTGGTGCTGTGAATTCTGATCCTCTTCTGACAGTTATGGTATTTCTAGAACTTTTGCATTAAATTTAATGGCTATAAAATTAAACTTCCCACCACCCCAGTACAATCTACACCTATTTAACTTTCAAAATCACTGAATTTATGATTCGAACTAAATGCCTAGTTGGTATCCTTGTTTCTCTTTTCACTGTTTCCTTTTTTAATTAATTTTACTGAGAAAAAAACAGCAATGAGACACATTCAAAACAGGTTAGTAGCACAGTTACAATAATTAATATGTTGCATATTGTCTTCATAGTGGTTATTCATAGTACAAGATGCAGACATGATATCCTGTCCAAACACTATTAGTACAAATATTTCTTCTCATTGAATTAAGACAAAGTAGTCTGCATATCTATTCTAACTATTTTGTATATGCAGATACAAAATGGTCCTTCCTTTGTATGCCCCCTTTTTGTTTGGTCCTGTCAGAGATGGGTTTTCCATTGGCATCTAAAAACTATTGGTGTGTGAATTCAGCAAAACGATCCAACACAGTCCAACAGTCCACAATAGTAGTGGATTATCTGCAGAAGTTGTTGACTTGAGCCTTTTACAGCTCAGCATATTAATATGGCTTTACTTTATATATCTCATTTTTGTGGTTTTTTGCTGGATGATTATGAATAAGATAAAGCAAGACCTATATGACCTATATAACAAATGCAACTTTTGTATCTGATAAGTCAAATCCCCTCAGGATTTATGCTGTAACCCTGTACTGCGGTTTGCAATCCTTTGTCAGTGTCAGCCATGTGGATGAGTCATGGAAATTGCTTGACCAGTTTGCTCTCTGTGAAAGTCTGAGAGAATGTATTCTCTGCATGTGACTCTCCTTAGGCACACTCTCCATCATGAATCACTCTCCTCTGTGGCTCTATAATCTCTTTTTTTTTTTTTTTTTTTTTTTTGGTCTTTTTGAGACAAGGTCTCACTATGCAGTTCAGGCTGGCTTTAAGCTTACTTTGTAGCTCAGGCTGCTCTTGAACTCACAACAATCCTCCTGCCTCAGCCTCTCAAGTGCTGGGATTAGAGGCATGTGCCACCATGCCTGGCTCTCCATAATCTCTTTGATCAGAAAATTTTGGACCCCAGTGAGTTACAAATTGTTATTTTTGCTATTCTTTTTCCCACATTCTGTAGGAATTTGAAGTTTAGGGTATCAATGATTGATGGAAAATACCTGTTCCAGGGGCCAGGGAGATGGCTCAGTAGGATAAGTCCTTCCCTGGCAAGCACAAGGGCATGAGTTTAATCTCCAGTTCTGCCAAAAAACAAACAAACTAAAGAAAATACCTGTTCCATGTTATGACTAAGACATCTGATATTCAGACAGATAGTAATGTTAAGCACAACTGCCTATGTTGTAGGGTAGCAATATCATTAAGCTTCTCTTCTGGAATGTTAACAAGTTAAGTTTGCAGACCAAAAAATTAGAGAAGAAGAGCTACAAGGATCACCAACAATTTAGCCCTAGCCTTTCTAGGTCAGTGAGGACTCAGAACATAAGAAAACCTGTCTTTTCACTGTTTTCTCTATCCAGTGAAACTGGTTTGTCTTTTTGTTTCAACACCAAAACGTATTCTGTTATATTTTTCCTGCTCCCTAGATTCTCACCAAAATAATCCTGTGAGGAAACCAAGAATATCTGCATCTTGCACTGCTGCGGTAACACCCTTTCCTTCAAGTCTTTCTGCATTCGCTGTGATTGTTTAGGCTTCCTCCCCCTCTAGCAAAGGCAATCTTTGTATAAGTCAGATCATCTTCCCTGCAAGTGACTTTTAAGTTGATACTGTGTACAATGGCTGTGAAATACAAAATCCAGCTCCTGTGTGCATCTAGAACTGCAAGTGTATAATAGACAATGGTAAAAGAAAAAGAAGCCATATTTATAGAAGTTCATGGGAAAGTGTACTATGGAAAGTCTTACCAGAAAAAGGTAAAACACAAGCCAAAATCATGGTACCAGAATGGTGGTGGAAGAGGAAAAAGTGAAAATAAATCAGGTTTTAAAAACTGTGTTCTCCCCTGGTGCCTGTCTTTGGATCTCTCTGAATACGATTGATAGCTACGATTGACAGGCAACTGAGTCACCCGCGGGCAACTTAGTGCCTGTGAGGCTCCCAGAATTCACTCTGTCTTAATCACTCGCAAGACCTGCAATCCAGAAGTATGAACTGTTCATGAAACAACAGGGGGCAAAAGGTGACTGAAGGTCAGATCTAACCCACACCTCTGCTCTGGGCTGCAGCTTCAGAGTTCCTGGTCTTTGATGGTCTTACTTTTGTTCCTCAGGCCAATGAAAGGGGGACTGGCCCTGGACTGTTGCCCAAACTCAGGAGAATGGAGGGAGAGTGCCCCAGTTACATTAATGGTAAAATATTCTTGTATGATTAAATTTGGATTACTTCTCTCAATCAGTGCACCGTTCTGCAGTATCCTCCCTTCCTGCGTCCGTGCACTTTAGGCTTCGTGTAGCAACTCAAATGTATCCAACTGCTTCAGACTCCTCCAACATTATTTTCTTTGTTTTGATGGTGTTTTTTTTTGTTTGTTTTCATTCTGTGCTTAAATGGATAGTTTCTTTCTATTAGTTGGTCTTCTAAGCCATGACAATTGTTTCTCATAAGGACTTTCTTGCCTACCCTTAAACCAACCTCATACATCTTAAGTTCAAGCTACTTTCTGTCATGTCCACCTGTTTAGTGTATGTGGGAG
>PVKA01001681.1:94430-140348 GCA_004027165.1 Ctenomys sociabilis
TTGGAAACAACCAAGATGTCCATCACATGAGGAATGGTTGAAAAAGATGTGGTATTTCTATATAATGGAGTATTACTCAGCTATTAAGAATGATAAGTTTGAAGCATTTATACTGAAGTGGATGCCACTTGAACATATACTCATAAGTGAAATAAACCAGACACACATGTGTAAATATCATATAGTTTCCCTAGTATAAGAAGCGAAAAGCAGAAATACAAAAGGAAATGTACAACAAGTAAAATCAATTGAGTCAGATAAGGCAAAGTGAATGGCATATGCTGCAGGATACTAATCAGCTTCTCTTCTGGATGGTTAACAACCTAAGATCACAAGTCAGAGTTGGAGAAATAGAAGAGCCACAAGGCCAGCCAACATTTTGGCCCCAGCCTTTCAAGGTAAGCGAAGACTCAGGACATAGGAGAACCTGTAATGCAACATCATGAAACTCAGGTGAGCTCCAACTTTTCTGAACAAGGAGATTATGGAGCCACAGAGGAAAGAGATTGAAATTCTATAGTGTGCCTGGGGAGAGTCACATGAAGAGAAAACGTTCTCTCAAGCTGTCAAAGAGAGCAAACTGGTCAAGCATTGGCCATGACTCATCCACATGGATGACACAGACAAAGGAACTACAGAATAATGTACAGTACTACAAGATAAACCCTGAGGGGACTTCACTGACCACATAGGAAATATAAAGTTCATGCGTTGGTATATAAGTCTTGCTCTATCTAGGTCTTAACCATCCAGCAGAAAAGTATAAAAGTGAAATATACATCGTGGGGCCATAATGTTAAGCTAAGCTGTAAATGGCCATGGTTGACAATTTCTTTGAATATCTCACTATTATTGTCGAATGCTAGACTGTGTTGGATTGTGGTGTTGAGTTCAAGCACCTAAGTTAGTTGAATGTCAATGGAGTGCCCACCTTTGACAGGTGTAGACAAAGGAAGGGGTGTAGAAAGAAAAAATCATGATGTGTGTGTATAGACAGTACAGTTGGGATAGATAACGCTGTGCTTCTACATAATTCTATGAGAGGCAAGAGCTGCACTAATGGTGATTGGACAGGATATTATGTCGGCTTCTAGTACTATGGTCATCCACTAGGAAAATAATTATTGAATTTTTGATATAATTCATGTATAAAAAATAAGATAAGTAAGCAGCTACACTCTTAATTCACTGATAAGAGATATCTGCTAAAATAATATCTGTAAATATAATATCATGTATGCGCCTTGTACAATACTAAAACATTATGAAAACAGCTTGCAATGTATTAATTTATCGAATCTGTATTGTTAAGGTGTCTTGAAACTGTCTGATTGACATTTGTAATTCAATAAAATAAAATAAAAATAAAAAAAATTGTTTCCATATGAGACTTTACCAGTGTCACTTTCCAGCTAACATATATTTACCTATGGAATTAATGGAATTCATTTAACGTACATTAACATGCTCAACCCTACCTTTCCCAAAATACAACTTTTGTAGCATGCAGATGCTGTGCGCTATCGTTAGTCCTCTAGTCTATTCAGTCTACTGCACAGTCACTCATTATTTTAAAGGATCAGATCACTCTGACATAGGTGAATCACTTAACCTTAATTCTTAATTCCATGTTAAATATAGTAAAATATTCCTTTCTGCATATCTATCAATATCTTATAAACACTGAAAGCTTTTCACAAAATAATTGGGTTATGTTAGTTATGACAAACATGAAACTCTAATTGAGACAGAGTTTTTAGAGAAAAGAATCGTCTTACTTCACTTGGAAATGAAAAGGTAAAATATTGATGTCATCAACGCAGGTCTCAAGGCATTTAGTGAGGCAGTTAATATTCAAAGAAAAACTCAAGCAGAATGCCATGGTAGTATGAACTGTCAATCTTAAAATAAATCAACTGAATCCTGAAATCAGTGAAGCTGTGAAAATGAAAATGAACATTAATCAGACTATTCTAGATAGAATTACATCTTTCAAATAGCAATATACTAAAAATTAAAAAAAAGATTTAATTACCATTTAAGAATATGTGGAGAAAACCAATAAGTTACAATGAGCGCTATCATACCTATGGAATGGCAGTGAAACAGTAATGAGCCTCCCATTGTCTTTACCACTTCATGTTGTGTTCTTTACATATCTTATGTCACATGAAATTAATCAGTGGACCATGAATTCTTCATAATCCTTAGAACAATCCTTCCTGACAGAAAAACCAATATTCTTTTACTTTACTCCTTTGAAAACAGTAAATTTACTACCTTCCTCCCATAAATTTAATGCTAACAGTGTGGTGATACTCACTTATGTGTTGCTGGCATCTCTTTTAAAACCAGTTAAGTCAGTCCCAATGTTCTATTGCGGCGATGTGTGTGCACTTGTCTATAGTGGCATGATTCAAGGCCAGCCAAGTCTTGGAAGCATCCTATATGTCCAGCAACTGATGAATAGATAGAGGAAATAAACAAAGGAATGCTACTCTGTCATAATGGGAGACAAACTCAAGCCATTTGAAGGTAAATGCAGATACCTAGAGACTGTAATGATGAGTGAAGTAAATCTGACATGAGGCTTAAGTGCCATATAGTTTCTCATATATAAGATCCTAAAGTTCAAAAAAGAGCAAAACAGGAGCTAGGAGTTAGGAAGTACATAGAGCTGTCTCACTCAGAAGGAAAGGAGTGGAGCAGCTGAGCAGCCTGGAGGGAAAGTGGGAGGAAGAGCCATTCACACCTCAGCATACTAACATGACCACTCTATATAGCTCCATGTCTATACTTTTCTGCTGGATGGTCAAGACCAAGTCAAAGCAAGACCCATATAACAAGAAATGCAACCCCCATATCAGATAAGGTCAGTAAGGTACCCTGAGGGTCCATCCTGTAACTCTGCACCAAACCCTGCAGATTGCTTGTCAGCGTTAGCCATGCAGATGAGCCACGGCCATTGCTTGACCAACCTGCGCCCTGTGGAAGCCTGAGAGAAAGTTCTCTCTCCATGTGACTCTCCCTAGGCACACCGTACAGCATCGATCGCATTCCTTTGTGGCCCCACAATCTCCCTGATCAAAAGACTTGGGGCACAACTGAGTTACATGATGCCACAGCACAAATTCTCCTATGTCCTGAGTCCTTACCGACCCTGAAAGGCCAGTCACTTGCTTCTCTTACTCAACTGCTAGGAGGAGAAGCCATGTGCCATTGAATTTAAAATTTAGGATAGTGGCTATATGGTGTTCCACAAAATACTGTGAAAATTATATATCTAGTCATATTCACTCATATTAGTGAAAGATACTTATTCATGGGGCTGAAACCATTTTATTTATGATAAGTAAATGAGCCAAGAAAGTATTTTAACAATTTCAGAAATAAATCCTGTAAAGAACTAAGGAGTCTGGAATGTAAAGTGAAAGGAGGAGGTGAATATTCCAATTAGTGAAACTTCAGAGCTAACATTTTAAAACTCTCTTGGTAGCATATCAATTAATTGAAAAATAAATTTATGTAAGTTATTTAATGTGAGGCACAAAAATTTACAAAACAAATTGATTAAAACAATCTTCACCTGAAGTCAGAATTTGTATCCAGAAAATGTGTGAAATTAATAAAAAAATAATATAACTATTTTTAGTAATACTGTAGTCCGCATAGTGGTAGAATTTCATTTAAAAAATCTGCTTACTAGTATAGTAAAAGGTATATCATATATGAATCGCCAAAAAGAACCGGGAGAAAATGAATTATTAAATAACAGCAAAAATACTCATCTATTCTATAAGAACGCATTAACATTATTAAAAATAATATGAAATAAGATAATGATCTCAGAATGGTGGCACACAGCTGTAAAGTCTTCACTCAGCAAGGCTGAGAGAGATTTGGAAGATCAAAAGTTTAAGCCCACTGGCAATTTGTCAATTTACTGAGGCTCTGGCTCAAAATTACTATAAAAAGGAGGAAAAAAGTTCTGGGTTAGTAACACACACACAAACACACACACACACACACACACACACACACACACACTGAGCAAACTAAGGGTAAAATACACCCCAAATGTCCAAAATGTTACCAACATGTTACGAACACATCATGGTCAAATAGGATTCTGTTCACAGAGAAATGAATATTTTCATGTTAAAATATTTGCTATCATAATTTGGTATTAAGTTAAAAAAGCATACAATATTCTGTACACCTTAAATACACTTTATAGAATGAACTTTCAATCTTGATATTTTTGTTTCTTAAATAGTAATAAAAGGTTCTTCCTTAATATAATCATGTTAGTTTTGAAAAATCATCACCATAGTAATATTGAGCTATTTGAGTAAATGTTGAGTTGAAACTGGACCTCAGGTACTATAGCAGGAAATTCATTCTTCAAACCAAATATATTTAATGAGATACATCATTGAATTTATTCCATAATGAAAATTATGAACTCAGACCCACACAGAAGACCAAGCCAAGCAATTCCCTGACAGAGAGTGTGACGGAGCTGGTCTCTGGCTGTAAGCAAAGCACTGAAATCTCGCTGGAAGTTTGCATCATTCAGGAGTCTCTGCAACATTTGTTTTATGAAGAATATTTACATTTTTAAAAGATATTGGTTTACATTCCAGGAGTGGGAATACGGATATGTAGCCCATATCTGCAATTCCACCACTCTGGGAGGCTGAAGCAGGTGGACCACAGCCTGGTTAAATTGGTGACTTCATGAGACCCTCTCTTAAAGCCAAAGAGTGAAAGGTGCTGGAGATGTACTTCCATGCAGACTTGATGTGGAGTACAAAAATTTGGATATGAGATTTGTCCCATAATATTTTTAAATAATAAAAAATATTTTTTAAGAAATAAGGGTAAACAGGCACAAAGATGAAGGTTTACAATAATTTTTTTTCTTTCTGTGAGAACTGTGACATTGCAGTGTCAATCAAGGAGAAATTTATATCCAGGAGCACTCAGCTGTTGATGTCAGTCTTCTTGTAGCTGCAAGGTTCAGGTTTCTGACTGTTTCAGAGGGCAACCTATGGTCCCAGGGCTCTTTTCCATTTTTGGCCATATGAACATATAAACAGGACCTATCACTTCATGACTTCTCACATATTTAAAGTCATAAAAGGGGAAAAAGAAAGAATGTGAGTGGGCTAGGAAGACGTAGCACACACAGGAGTGCTGCCGTGGCAGCCACAGCTAGTCACCTTTGCATGTTCTGTACTTAAGAGCAAGGTTCAGACTGCGTCCACAGATAAGATGAGGGTGTGACACATTTACCAGTAAGGAAAGAATCACAGCATTCCACATGTATAAGTAAATAACATCATTATATGTTATGTACCATTCATTGTATCTCTAAAGCAGGATATCACCCAGACAAAGATATATACAAACACGGAAACATGCTTGCACTTTTACTGGTGGGTTTTTTTTTTATTTCAGTATGAAAAATAACTTGCATGAACAGTTCATCAAGTACCAAAGATAGACTTGATGACTTACAAGAAGTGAGTGGTGCAAAACCAAAATAAGAATTACAGAGCCAAGGGTCATGACACACACGTAGGAGGGTGTGGTAGGAGCCCTTCATCAAGGCTCCTGCTTCAACATAGAAGCCTTGCAAGGGCTTGAAATAGAGTTCAGTGCTAATAACACTGGACTGAGTTTGACCCCTTGTACCAAGAAAAATAATGAGATTAGAGGCAAGGAAGGAAGGAGTAAGGAGGAAAGGAAGGAAGAAAGGAAGGGAGGGAGGGAGGGAGGAAAGAAGGGTAAGGGAGAGAGAGAGAGAGGGAGGGAGGGAGGGAAGGAAGAGAAGGGAAGGAGAGGAGGAGAAGGGAACAGGAAGGGAAGGGAAGGAAAAGGAAGGGAGAGGGAGGGAGGGAGGGAGGAGAGAGGAAGGGAAGGAGGGAGGAAAGAAAGAGAATAAAAGAAAGTGAGAGAAATGGCATATAAAACATTCTTCATACTTTACGCTGAACGTTTAAACATGATAATTTAATAATGGCTTTAATAATACCATTTATAGTGAAACTTTACAAATTGTTCCATGTGAACTTCTATTATGACTTTTGAAATCAAAGGAAAATGCACAAAACTAGAATGTCAAAATGCAAGAACTAGTGATATTTTCCCATTGTTCAATTTAGTTGGGGGGAAATTAGCACTTCTTTAAAAAACTTACTTTACTGAGCCAAACATCCACTTTCACATTATGAAATGTGAAGATGTGCTATGAATTAGCATATTTATTCATGCATCATTTTACCTGTCAGCACTGAATATATATCTTGTCATACAAAACACTATTTTTGAATATGAGGTACTACTCAAGATATTTGAAGCAATTTAAATGAAAACAGCTTATCACTTAGCTATTTAGTTTGTCGAAGTTTAAATACTTCATGAGCCAAGACAAGAAAAGAATATTGTTCTGATTTTTCTTAATATACACCTCCATCTGGTCTTCAACAGCTAAATATTTTAGTACTTTCACTGTCATTACTTCTACCAGGAGCAATTTGGCAATGTTGGCATTCATGTCACACATTTTCAACTGGTATAAGGTGGTGGATCATGGGCTTTTTTCATTGATTATTTTATTCTACTCCTGTTTAAGCAAGTGTTAATACACCTAAACATTATGTTTCTTCTAACACCCTCAGTGTAGCTATAGTTAAATATAAATGGACAATGAACACCTCAGGGTGTCATGCATGTTGTCATTCAACAATCCAATGTTGGAAGTAGGTCTGAAGATATAGTGAGAGACTGAGCAAGGGTAAAACATATTGCACACAATGCCAGCACGGCTGTTGCGTGTTGGAAATTGTAACAAGAAAAATGCTGCACTATGCTATGAAACACACGAAGGTTGAGATATGAGTAAAACTTTCTGTATGTGCCAGTACCCACTTTCAAAAATGTATTTATTATGACACTTCACTGGCTGGCCTTAGCTCATTTGTACATCTTCTGTCCTTAGTGGGGGTTTCTCATGGTAATCACCGGAATATAAAAGACCTTTGAAAGAGCGATGGGTCAAACCAGTTGTAAGCCCTTGTAGATTCAAAGATGTGTTCTTCTTTCAGTTTAGAAGTACGTCCTAGAATGCAGCCATCAGGCCCTTATCTAGATACTGACAAACCATGAGACGTGGGAAAGGACTTGTTGCTCAGTCTTCTCAACTGATTGGAATGGAACATTTGGTGACTGTTTTACTGGTTTCCAATTGAAACTACATTTGTTAACCCAGCACAAGCTGACCAGAACAGGAAATATATGCAGGAACCAAACAGAAATTCCAAATGAAGTTCTGCAATTCCAAAATAGAGAATTGTATTACACAAACTTTAGATTTCAGAAAGATTTATATTGGCCTCAAATATGGAAGAGAAATCAAACTGGTACTGCTGATGTTAGTATTACATTGATAGAAATATTGATATGGAAACCTCAACAAAACAGAAGCCTTACCTAAAACCTTGTGCAAAGCCAGAGTAGATGTTTTTGATGGATTATGCATCAGATATGATGTCACTAACAACACAAAGCATTGGCAAATGATGGTGCTTTATTTGGTCCTCAACATGTGTAGAATAGTTTGATACTTTACAAAGAAAATAACAAGTGTGAAATACCATGAGAAAATTTTCATCGAGTACTGGAACTGATAAGAGATTATATATTTGGTACAGGGTCTCACTAAGCAGCTTGGACTCAGTGGTCCTCCTGCTTTTAGCCTCCCCAGCACTGGGATTCTGGGCAAGTGCCATCATGCCCATTCTCTGTGGTTGGCTCAGTGTGCTTGCGGGTGGGGACAGCATGGCTTATGGTCCCAGGGATTGAACCCTGGTACCTGTACTTACCTAAGCAAGCACTCAGTCTGCTGAACTATTTTGCCATCACACAAGAACATTTAGAACAGAGGAGAAACTCCATAAAAAATTTGTGAACTACACTGGTGAGCTGACAGATGAATAGGCAAGTGCAGCATTCCAAAGACCTACTAAGACAATAGAAAACCTGAAAAGAGATCAGCAGCACCTTAAAATAAGCAATAAGAAAGCAAAACATATGCGGTGTCAGTGTACGTGATACTCATATAAGGACCGTGCCATTTTCATGCATGAAGACTGTCTTGGATGTGACAATTGAAGCAATGACTAAGTTGGTTGAAGAGTTCCATTGCATTTCATTGTAGTTTAAGTAAGTTTTTAATTTTGATGCTGTCTCTTAGAATGTGTAAGCAAGTAAACAGCTGATGTGAACATACTGATGCCTATGCTAGGCACTCATCGCACGTTTGATATTTTATTTTATGGATATTTTATTTCCTTGCTAACAGCAGACTATCACAGCATAGAAATCTCTGGGCAAGAGCAGAAGAGAAGATAGGGGACAGGAATGGCTGCCATGCAGGAAGAGAAAGCTGAGAACACGTGCTGTCAGTGTAAGGGGATGTGTGCATGGAGCATGCCGCTGGCACGTGTGAGGACTCTCTTAGGTGCGATGGTGAAGCAAAATTTGCTTACGTGGCAGACTTCAGTTTGTGTTTACATTGTACTACACATAGATTTTTGTTTCTAATGTTGTCTCTAGGTTTCGGAAGAAGGCACATAACTGATTTTAAAATGTTGATGTCTATCCACTCATTCCACATTTGACAGCTTATTCCCTGGAATCTTATTTTGTCATTATTTGGGTGTGATCATTGAAGTGAAGATTATTTTTTTGTAGAGTGAAATTGGTATTTTCAGCATAGTTCATATTGAAATTGATTTTTGTTGTTCTTTTTTCTACTTTGGACATAAAAACCAGTCAGTGTTGAAATTTCTCATCTTTCTTATAAACCTTTTTTTTTTATAAACATTCAATAAATGTTAAAAAATGAAATACTTAATTTTTACGTGTTTTTTTTCTTTTATTTTTTTAGGAAAGTGTCTACAGGGTGTTCAGGGCATTACTACTAGATCGAACTCATAGTGATCCACCTGTTCACAGCCTCCCAGGAGCTGGGATTACAGGTGTGCACCACCACACACAGTCTCAGTTGCCATCTTAGCATGCCCCAGGGATAGGCCTGGCACTGTAGGCTGGGGGATCGAACCCCGGCCCTTGTGCCTGCTTGCAAGAGCTTTAATATGCTAAGCTGTTTGTCTGGCTCTTATGATACTTTTCTGTTAAGCATGCATTGTTAATATAAAACTCAGCAAATTAATAATTCATCAATATAAATGTAAGAATACATGTGTATACAACACTCCCATGGCTAACTTGAAAGTGTGTTAGTCTGAGGGCTCAATAAGTCATCTTTTTGGTAGACATTGCTAGTATATGCTTTTCTGTGTGCATAAATACTTTTTAACCATCACTTGTGTTTTAATTTTCACATCTCATATTTTATATTTACTCTTGAAATGTATTATGTTTGTTCCACTCCCCCTAAGAAATCTTCAACAGTCATTCTTCAAATTCTGTTTGGTAAGATATGTGCTTCTGTGGTCTGTGCAACCTGGATTGACCTCAAAATTGATTTTAAATTGCATTCAGAATAGATGGCATAGACAACTCCGGAGATAAATAAGAAAGGATTATGAAATACTATGAGAGGTGTCAAACTAGAATTGAAGGATCTGAAGATGAGATTTTGAATTTTCAAGGTGGAATGTGATATAGAAGAGAACTTTACATTCAGAGCAACTTTGAGATTTTTCAGAAAACTTAACTATCCAAATTAATAGTAATTATTAAATGCACCTATTTTTGAATCCTAATCAGGAACGTGGGGTATAATGAAATTGTCTACAAGATTCCTGCCTCATGTATACAGACATATATCTGTTAAGAGTAAAAGGAATTTTTAGGGCCCACCAAATGGCTCAGCAGATTAAAGCGCTGCAAGCAGGAGCAGGGGCCAGGGGTTTGAGCCCCTAGGCATGCCATGCTGGCTCCACCCACTGGGCATGCTGAGATGGCAATTGAGACTGGGTGTGGTGGAGAGCACCTGATTTTCAGTTTATGGGAGGCTTTAAACAGGTGGATCACTAGGAGTCTAATCTAATAATGAGAATCTAAACACCCTGTAGACACTTCCCTAAAGATACAAAAAAAAGTAAAAGGAATTTTTAAAAAATTTCATGGTAACACTGACAGCAACATAAAAGCTAAAGATGGGCATGTCTATATCATGATGTAAAAGAAGACCACAGAACAAAATATATAACCAGAGAAGGGGAAGGTCATCCAATCATTAAAAGTATACATTGATCCAGAAGCATAAAATCTAGAGATTTATATGCCAAATAAATAAGCTTCTGAAGCTAACTAAAAAATAATAAAACCACAAGAAAAAAACATACAATTTTAAGACTTCTACAACTCCTATCAAATTGTAAACAAATAAACAGGAAATCAGTCAGTATATCTCTGCTTTCTCTACCAACCGACATGACCTAACTGGTGTTTATAAAATATTGTCAAAAATGAGGTATACAATGCGGGGCCATAATAATAAGTTGAGCTGTAAATGGCTATGGTTGACAACTTCTTCAGATAACTCACTATTGTTGTGGAATGCTGGACTGTGTTGGATTTTGTTGTTGAGTTCAGGCACCTAAATTGGTTGAATGACAGTGGAGTGCCCATCTTTGACAGGTGTAGACAAAGGAAGGGGTATAGAAAGGAAGAATCATGATGTGTGTGTATAGACAGTACAGTTGGGTTAGATACACTGTGTTTCTACATAATTCTATGAGTGGCAAGATTTGCACTAATGGTGATTGGACAGGTTATTATGTCAGCTTCTAGTACTATGGACAACCACTAGGAAAATAACAAGGTAGAAAGTATTAATTATTGAATCTTTGCTATAATTCAGGTATACAAAATAAGATACATAAACAGCTACACTCTCTTAGTTTACTGATAAAAGACATCTGCTATAATAATGTCTGTAAGTATAATATCATGTATGCACCTTCTAAGATACCAAAACATTATGAAAACAGTTTGCAATGTATTAATTTGTTGAATCTGTCCTGTTAAGGTGTCTTAAACCTGTCTCATTGGTATCTGTACTTCAATAAAATAAAACAAAATAAAAAAAATAAAAAATAAAATAAAATATTGTCAACAAAACCAGAATATATATTCTTTTGAAATATACTGCAGTTATTTAGCAAGATATGCTCTATGCTATAAAACACATGCATACATATGTTAAAAAATTCAAAATATGCCAGTATGTTTTCTGATGACAAAACTCACATCAGAATGTGACTAGAAGACTGTATCTGATTTGAGCAGGGTGTAGACAGAGCAGCTACAATGCTCATGTCTATTGGTGGAGATGGAAAAAAATCACACAAATTTCAATTTAGCGTCTTCTTAAACACATCTGTAATTTTGCCCTCCCTCTGACTCAGTTTTGTGCGGCTCTAACAGAACACTTGAGACTCTGTTATTTATAATGAAAACAACTTCATGTTGGCACTATTTTCAAGACTGTGAAGCCCAGACCTCAGCACCAGCACCTGGGGGTGCTTCCTCCTGCACCATCAAGTGACAGAAGGCAGAAAGGAAAAAGGAGGACTGGAGGGGGTGCAGCATGCCTTTTCAGGGTGGCATAGATCCTGCACAAGAGAGCAGGGACCTCCGGGCCAGTTACTTCCTAGTGGGCTTCTTTCTGAATACCATCATCATGGCAAGTAAATCCCAACATGAGAACTAGAAGTGCGCACCTGAACCTTGGTGCCAGCTTTCATGTTGCTAGATTTTCACCTCAAAGAATGAGAGCTTTTCCCATATGATGTTCACCATAGCTCTTGATAAACTGAAGAATGAACGAATGATACAAGTAGCTGCCAATAAGTGAACTGAAAAGTTATAGTGTAATTTAACTCTAGTACATGTCTTATGCATGACTCAAGACAGTTTCTCTTCAACATCTCTTCCTTCAATAGAGAAAAGAAAAAAAATATTGGGTCACAGTTGGATATGGTTGGTAGGTATAAACTATGTAATGCTGTTTAATAATATTTAAGACCATAAACCCTTCTTTATTAAGGAGAATGAAGATGGAGTGATGTCTGTGTGTGTTGTGACATAAAAGGCCACAAGGAAAGGTGGAGATATATTTTCATGTGTATATTCTCAAGATAATGGTGATATATATATATATATATATATATATATATATATATATATATATATTGTTTATCTATCTATGTAAATATAATATAGATTATTCAGTCAATTCACATATGCACAGCTCTAATTACTGTTAGAACAGAGTGACCTTATCAGGTACAAAAGTTACAGTTCTTGCTATATAGGTTTCACTTTATCTTGGTCTTAACCATTCAGCAGAAAAGTATAAAAATGAGGTATACAAAGTAAAGCCATATTAATATGCTGAACTGTAAATGGCTCTAGTCAAGAACTTCTGTGGATAACCCACTACAATTGTGGACTGCTTGACTGTGTTGGATTGTTTTGCTGAATTCATGCACCTATAGTATGTAGATGCCAATGAATACTCATCTCTGACAGAACGAAAGAATAAAGGAAGGACGATTTTGTATTTGTATTTACAGAATAGTCAGGATAGATATACAGCTACTCTCGCTTAATTCAATGAGTAGAAAAATTTGTACTAATAGTGTTTGGACAAGATTTCCTGTCTACTTCTTGTACTATAAATAGCCACTAAGAAGATAACAATGCACGTTGTATTAATGCTTGAAACTATCCTATTAATCAGTTTTTAAACTATCTCAATGCTATTTGTTTCTCAATAAAATAAAATATTAAAAAAACCATGCAGTGAAATCCTTAACATTTGGAAAATTCACACTCATTATAATTTGTTAAACATTTTCATTATTGAAGTAATCAAAAAACCATTAATGAGTTATAATAAAGAGAAATACTGCTTTTTCAAGTATTATTCAAATTGTTATTTAGTTATTTAGTGAATATTTAATGAACAATATGTAGTGTCACTAATGATAGTAACATGAAAAATACACAGGAAATGACAGTAAAGTCAGTAACATTTGTGTATATATTCACAATGGTTTTTTAAAAATTATAAAAACAAAAGATATATGTTAACTAAAATCACTACATTTAATTTTATTTATGTTATTTTTATTTTTTTTGCAGAACCGGGAATTGAAGTCAGGCCCTTGTGATTGCCAGGGAAGCATTTGTTCTACTGAGCCATCTCCCCAGCACTACATTTAATTTTAAGTCTTATTGTACTCTGAATAAAGCTATGCTCTAATTAAAGCTTGCATCAACAAGAAGAACTAACAGAGCAATTTTAAATAAATAAATAAAATATTAAGTACAGATGAAGGATTGAGGAATTTGATGTGATACATTTGTGTTGAGTGAATGGAGATGAACATAACCTCACAGATAAATAATATAGCTAAGCATAGTTTATTTTAATTAAAGGAAAGCACCAATCAAATTTCTTGCAAACATATCTTTCATGGTAATGCACTATTTGTACATTTATTGGGTACACTAGTGTAATTCAATCAATATAAGCAATATGTAATAATAAAATCATGGAAATAAGGTTTTCCATTTCTCTAAACATTAATCAATTGTACACACTAAGAAGTACACAGGCTTCTAATATGTCTTCATGTCTCTAATGATTGTACAATATTTTGAAAAATATAACAATGTTTCAAGACATGGTGGCAATGTTTAATGGATGACTGGAATCCTAGTAATTTGTCCTTGTCACATTTGGAAAATAGAATGGGAAGAAAAACAAGTAGAATTAGGGCTTGGACTAACTACTGCATTTTTCTTTATTTTTGTAAATTATTTTATTGTGAAGGAAATAGCAATGAGACATTTTCAAAACAGGTTAGCAGGACAGTTACAGTAATTAATACATTGCTTATTGTTGTCTTCATAGTAGTTATTCAGAGAACAAGATGCAGACATGATATCTTGTCTAAACACTATTAGTACAAGTCTTTCTTCTCATTGAATTAAGAGAAAAGAACTGTGTGTCTATCCTATTTTGTATATACAGATATATATTTTTTCACTACAAAATGGTCCTTCATTTATATCCCCTTTTTTTGTTTACTTTTGACAGGGATGGATATTCCATTACCATCCAAATATTATAGGTGTGTGAATTTAACAAAATAACCCAATAATAGTAGTGGATTATCCATAGGACTGGCAATGTCAGAAGTTGTTGACTTGAGCATTTTACAGCTCAGCATATAAATATGGCTTTCTTTTTATAGCTCATGTTTATACTTTTCTACTGCATTTTTCTAAGGGTTCTTAAATCATTCACAAACATAGGCTAACTTCCTGCCCTAGTTTCCTAGAAAACTCGTCATTCCTGCCACTATTTCTTCCCAGGTACCCGAGACTCCAACAGAGTTCCTACAATTAATTACATTAAATCAGAGGAAACAGAGACACAGAAAACTTAAAGACACTCAGGATTTGTGCCACCAGAGTTCTCACAGAGTGATTGCTGCACAAATCAATATCTGGGTTGCAGAAAGTACAGGTATTCGGAGCTGTCCAAGTTATACTAGCTAAATATCACCAAAGCATGAGTCTCTGAAGCCAATATTTCCCTGCCTACAGTGTTAAACAACAAATGCACACGATAACCTGGCTGAAATCACAATAGCTTTCGTTATGCACAGCTAGGGATTGTGATCTAGGCCACACACACACTTTAGGCTCTGCTTGTCTTGGGAATTATTATTGTGATTTATGTATCAGGCCATTTTCCTTCTTTGAGTGCGAAGTTGAAAATTAACTCAGGAATTCCTGTGTGTAGCTATTCTGTGAGCAAGAGGGGAAAAAAAGAATATATGAGCTTTGATATAAGAAAAACATTAGAATACTGGATCATCTCTTTTGGATTTCTTCAATACCATTTCTGCTCTGTGCTGCTTCTTATTGTGTGAGCTACTGCTGTCACCATGAATTTTAAAGCACTGCTGGGCAAACACTTGTGTACACATGCACTCACACCCCACACACACCTTGTATCTTTGATGTGGTAACCAAAACGAAGCTCTCCAAGAACCGGTGAATCATGCTGTGACAGGTTAATGCCTCTGTTCTGCCACTGTGGCTGTGCCAGAAAGATGGATGACATTGTGTGCAGGCGTGCAACCGAGCAAAGCCACCGATCCCACGTGTGAACTCAGGTGCTGATGAAAGATGAGCTCTTGCGCAGAAGAACGTATGTTGCTCACAAAAGCTCCAGAGAAACTATTAAAATCACACTATTCATTTTTAAGAGAGCTTTAATTACTGGTGAGATCAACGTACAGCAGTATCCCTGTAATATTCCTGGGGCAGTGTTTTGTGAATGATCTGAGAATGAAATGTTCTGGAGATGATTTTAGAAAATTGCAAGTTATAACAGCCTCATTAAGGTGTCATCAGAGAAAACCCAACAGGAAGGCCAGCATGGGTGGGAAGGCTGTTTAGCTTCACATGGCCAGGTGGTGGTTAAGAAAGTTGGACATATCATTTGGAGCACCTAACAGTTTTTGGAAAAGAAAAAATATACAGCAATTAAAAACAGTAGAACATTGTAAGGTCATATTACTGCCTTTAGGAAGTCAGGAGCGCTATATAGGTAAGCTTTTGCCAGAAGTAACCATGGGATTAGCCATCATGGTCAATATAAGGCTAACCAGCTGGAATAAAATGCAGCAGATCCCGGTAAGATCAAACTGGCCAAGAGATAACACCTTCCTGTATGTTTGTAACATGAGGTTCCACCACAGCATAATGCAAGGAAGCTTCTAGTCCTGCTGGCGGGAACTGAGCTGGAGAAGTCATTTGCACTAGGGCAATAGCTGAGAATTAATGGGGACTTTCAAAATGAGAGCGCCTGATTACTTTGCCCCTAAATCCTCATCAGGTTGAAAACACAGCAAGAATTTAATCACAAATGGCAGGAAAAATTAAGGCCATGAATTTATATCTACTGTTTTTATGCTTGTAATGACATTTTTAGCTATGCGATATATATTTCCTTGCTTCGTGTTTCCTTCATTGTCTGAATCAAACCATTATGTGAGTCTAGATAATAGCTACTTTATAGTACCAATAACTACTTGGACTGTCTGCTGGTTATATCCTCCATGATTGTGTTTTTGACCTCTGACATCTTTTTTTTTTTTTTTTTTTTTTTTTTTTTTTTTTTTTTTTTTTTTTTTTTTTTTTTTTTTTTTTTGTATTTTAGAGAAGGGTCTACAGGGCCTCACTACTAGATCAGACTTGTAATGATCCATCTGTTTATAGCCTCCCAAGAGCTTGGATTACAAGTGTGCACCAGTCTCAGTTGCCATCTCAGCGTGCCCTGGGGTTGGGGCAGGCATGGCAGGCCCAGGGATCCAAACCCTGGCCCCTGGGCCTGCTTGCAAGCACTTTAATTCAGTGAGCTATTTGGCTGGCATGTGACATCTATAGCTTGGACAAAACAATTTAAAGGATACTGAAAGCTCCTAAAATTTTCTTAGTATTTTGTGACTCATTTTCTTTCTCTCTTATTTTCAATTAAATGAATTTGGTAGTTTTTTGCTATTGTCCTATACTTAATGGAAACACTATATTATAGGTATTTACTAACCCTAAAGTTGGTTTCCTTAGTGGTATATAAATTAAGTGTGTAAAGATATTCTTAAAGTATTTAGTTTAGTTATTACCTTTAAAATATTATTTCACATCAGTTTTTGAATAAGCTATGTATTTTAATTTAAAATATTTTGAATATAGCTTCCACATACCATTGGAATACCTACATACCCAACAGGGTTATTCAGTTCCTCTTAATTTATGCTAAAATTGTCTTCTCTTTGAATTGTGCCACTGTGGGATGGCTGAGGGGACCAGTCTTGCCCTTCCTGAAGTGTATATTCTATCCAGATATTACAAATGAATCCCATATAAATTCCTTGTCTTGCATCTTTGAAGCTTGCAAATTTAAACATCTTTTGCAAAAACCAAAAGCTTATAACAGTCCTTTGTATTGTCTAGTATTGAGTTTAGCTCCACTAATGGTATTATTGGACCAGAATGATTAATATTAGGTAGAAATTAATGATGCTGTTGAACAAAAGCAAAAGAAGATTAAGAACTAACGCACATATAAATTGCTCAGAAACAGAGGAAAACAAAGTTATGGAACCATATGGAAGAAAATGTAAACAAGAACCCAGAAACTTCTAAGAAACTGAAGAACAAACTGCACGTTCTTAGGGATAAACACCTGTGCATTCAATAGCTCATGGGAATGCCTGAGACTGACTCAGATCCTTAAGTAAAGAAAGAGCAGGTGAAATTTTTGCATTGTGGTTTTACTAGTTCATGTGTAACTTTTTAAGGCACAGGCCAGAAGGTGGGTTCTCAAGTATCCCAAATTAAAGTGGTGCCTGGGTTCACAAACTTCATCTGATCCCAGATTCTGAAGAGGATGGCCATGTTTGTGTGCTGTGGGAGTGATGGCCACCATCCTGCCCCTGCCCTGGTGCAGTTCTCAAGCAAAAGCAGATTCTGCCAAATGCTTCTACTTCCAAATCAAATTGTTTGCACACAAAAAGTGTTCATGAACCAAAGTGCCACTCTACCTTATTAGTAATTATTTTCTTTGTGACTTAAAGTAATTCAAAATCTTTCCTTACATGTATCAAGAGGATTGATTGATTGATTGATTTTTGTACCAGGAATTGAACTGTTGACCTTGCACTTGCCAGGCAGGCACTTATGCTACTGAGCTATATTGCTAACCCCTAATAATGGAGATTTTAATAATGTCTGCACATTTTCTTTTCTGTATTCATGGTAAGTCATTCAAAGAGCCCTGAACAATGACTCAGGCAGTAGAAGCGGGTGGCAAGGCAAGCTCAGATATTCTACCTCAACTTTTTGGTTTTATATGCAATAAATGAGTTGCAGGTTGGCAGTACACTTGAGTTAAGTCTGTGGATCCTGTTTGTTATGTTTATAGTAAAGGGGAGCAGGGAAGAACTTGCAGAGAGTGAAAGGGCTCCTTGTGCTTTATGGGTAACCCTGACTAAAATGAATTAAAGCAATTAATTTAAAGCAATTAGCAGAATGAGGGGAGGCACAGTTCCAGGGAAGGGGAAGGGTGCCCGATACCCTACACAGCCAGGTGTGGACCTTAGGTCCTCCACCTTTATTGGGCCCACTGCCTTCTTACAGTAGTTGTCTGTTCTCTGTTTCTGTCCTTTCTTTCTCATGAAGTGTTTTTGTTTTTCTGTTTACATTTGGTCCCTTTAATCCTTTACTAGGGCTGGGCTTTTGGTTCCTGTTCAGCTGTGGTATTCTGGCACTGTAATATCTCCCAAACTCAACAGTAGCAGATTATCCATTAAGACCTGCCTGAGGGTGTAGGTGCCTGAGCCCAGCCTATATTCTGCCTCACAAGAGGTCCCTGCCCCTCACTGTCCATTCTGATGTGGATGCTCAAGGCTCAATAAACTTTCCTTAATATTAATCATTTAACTTTATCTATGTTATTTTTGTATTTTGAAGAGTATCTAGAAGGCCAAATTTGCTGTCCAAAGTACCAGTTAATACATGGTGGTCTTTCCAGAAGATTTAATATAAAATAGGTTTAAAGTGTTACATCAAATTCAATCTATATCATATCCAAAATCTAAGATGAGTTCATTTGCAACTTTTTATTCCAGACTTTTCTAGAAATAAACATTTCACACTTAAAGTTTAACATAAAATATATGCTGCAATGATTAGTTACATATTATTCTGGAACTCAAAGTACAAAGTAATTTTTTCATCTTTTGACCATTTTCTATCTTTTTTCCTGCTACTACTTTATCCAACTTTGTTCTTTTTCTTTAGCACATGATTTATTCTACCATTAATCTCTATTTGGAGGACATTTAAGTTCCTTGTTTGTTATCCTCAGATTTGAAGTAAGTTCTTTTAAAACATTAATACTCAAATCAATATGTGAACATACTTTGAATAACAGATGTGAACTCAGACACGAATATATATGTATACATGATCAATAAATGATGTAAAAATTATAATTGTAACCTTAGAATCTGCTGCAATATTCTTAAGTAAATATACATCATTAAATTCTTCAGGTGATTTTTATCTTAACAATATTGATAATACACTTTCTTGATTCTAATGGACTTTTAAATATGTGGGATACTTTTGCTCAGCTAGGTTTAAATCACCCCTGTTTATTCATGACCATTGTTCTGACTGGACAGACATTTTTATACATGGGAAATGCATTGGCTTCTTCTTTTGAGAGTCAATTTTGTTCAGACCATATGTTTCACTAACTGTTGATCTATGGCTTGGATCTTGAATATTTTCTAAACCTCACATGCTGAATACTATCCACTATTGAGAAAGGTGGAAATCTTAGGAGGCACAGACCCCAGTGGGCAGAGGTGAGCTCAGACAGAGCACACTCTTCATAGAGATGTCATATGTGTTACTCTTGCATCTCATTACTTGCTCCTTCCTTGCTCCATGATACAGACAGGCTTGCTTGACCATGTGCTCATGCTATTTGGCCTTGCTGTAATCTGCAAACAGCACTGCCAATATCTGAAATCACAAGCCAAAATGCACATGCCTTCTTTTAAATTTGTATGAAATGTTTTTTGCCCACCAGTAGGAAGCCAACATACCTCCACTGCAAATTATTTTTATTTTAGAAAATTTAATTAATTTCTCTTCAAGGTAGAGAAAGTTCATAGCATGATATAATCAGTTTTTATACTTATGGGAGTTTCAGTTTCCTCCTGTACAAAATGTGGGCTTAACTCCGGTTTCCCAAATTATTATACATTTTTATATAAAAGCGTATTATAGAGATCTATTAATCATATGAGAAAGTTATAAAACAGTACTGTAGACCAGACACTTGGGCAATAAAATTTATTTTCTCACAATTTGAGACGCTAAGTGTTCAAGAACAAATTTCTGGCAGGGCTCTTCCTTGCTGAGGGATGGCTGCCTTCTCGCTGTAATGGATGCAGCCTTTGCCTGGTACGTGAGTGGAGAGTGAAAGCGAATGAAAGAGTGAGTGAGAGACAGAGAAAGGACACAGAGTACAAACACAACCCGTCATGTTGCTTCTGGTGATGATCTTGGTCTTCTTGGGTCAAAATACAATCACACTAATGGGAGGGCTTCAACATACATGAATTTCAGAGGAATAATAAACGATGAGTTCATAAATTTCTGCCCATCTTCCCAAAAATAATAATTAATGTCCTTCTCACATATAAAATGCATTATTTTCATCCCAATAATTCAAAAAGTCTTCAATCAATATCTTATCAACTCTAAAATATAAAATCTGAAGTCTCGTCTAAATTCACCCCAAAAACACGTGCAGGAAGGTGGTTCTCCCCGCGGCCCGACTCTTACCCACCCTTCACCCCTGAAGCCAGATGGGCAGTGAGCATCATGATGCGCAAAGGTGAAACAGACATTTTTGCCACTGAGGGAGAAAATGAACAGAAGGAAGAGGCGATGGATGCCGCAGCCCACCCACTGATGCTGTTTCATTAGGACTTAAATAGGGAGCACACCCATTGGATGCAGTGCTCCATCCCCGCCCCGGAAGGGTCTGTGTCATCCTTCTGGTTCTCCCAGGGGCGTCTGCCTGCCCTGTGCTCCGCAGACTTCCGCCCCTCACATTTCTGGGCTCGCCTGGCCTGCTGGAATGGGGACGTGGCCCTCCTGCCCAAAACGGAAGAGGAGGCAGGTTTGACTCCTAGACCCGTGGCAGAGCTGGCAGTCCTGACAATTACGGAATCACTTTTTGAGACCACTCCTGCTTCTTCATTAATGGTGGCAAATGGTCTAAGCCTTCCTTCCTGTGGCTCCATTTTATCTATTTTATGTAGTTCTAACAAACACTGTCCCATTTCTTTTCCTGGTTTTCATTAAAATGGAAAATTAGGTCCGGAATTCATGCCTACATTAATCCACTCATGAACCCCTGAAAATTTCCACTCAGTTTTTTCAATATATAAGTTGAGAAATTCCTGAATATTTATATTCTGGTTCTTTTCTATGTAGAAAATCCTTTCATATGTCACTCTCCTTTCACAGTTCACTCCATGAAGAACAAGAAATCTGGGAAGTCCTTTCACTCATGCTTAGATCCTCGTAGCTAAACGTCTAGTTTTATTTCTGGCCAGTTCTGTTTTCCACAAAACAACACAACACAGTCGGACAAAGTTATTTGCCACAAAAATGGTGGCCTTGTCCAGGATCCGTGACTCAGCGTTTCTGCCTCAGGCCTCCCTGCCACCGCCAGTGCTCCACCAAAGGCCCATGCAAAGCGACCTGGCTCTGCACAGAGCCCATGTCAGAGCTGTGCCGCAGCTGAACATCTGGATATTATTCCAGCAGTGAAGTGCCTCTTTGCACATTACTGACATCTATATTAGTTTGTCCAACTTGTCATAAAAAATCTCAGACTATAGATTACACAACCAAAATAATCTATTTCATCTTTAGCTCATAACATTGGTCTATAAAATTCAGCTTCTGGCTGGCTCAGCAGACTAATGCATTTGCCTAGCAGAGCACAGCTGCTGAGCTTGATCCCCACATTCCAGCCCTGCCCAGGCCTCAGGGAGCTCTGAGACTGAGATTGAGACTGGGTACGGTGGTGCACACCTGTAATCCCAGCACTTGGAAAGCTGAAAACAGGAAAATCACAAGTCCGACCCACACAGTGAGACCTTGTACACCCTGTATATCCTGTCCTAAATTCATAAAAAATTCAGCTTCTATTAATAATATTTAATCAGCAACATTTTAGAAACATTACCTATTAGTAGTCATTATAGTTTGAAAATAATCTTCCATGAGTAATTTGGATTTTATTAAGAATTTGCTTTGATTCATATATCTTGTATCTTATAATTTTTTTTCAAAAGCCTTCTCTCTTTTTGAGTTACAATGAAAAGTATTTCTATAAAGGCAATTGATATAGTCAGAGCAGAGATGTAACACCAGTAATATGAAATAAAAAATAGCAAAATAATCAGAAAATTAAACTTGTTTGAATTTTTGGAGGAGGGAAGATTTACTTGTTATGAACTATTAAAGATATAAAAGAGAATGCAAATGTATACAGAAATGGTGAATGTAGCAGCAATGCCAAAGGAAGTTAAAAAGAAAAAGGGAGAAACAAGAACTCGGAAGGGCAAATTACCATTGAGGCTGAGACTTCACTGGGGAAGATATGGCTTTGTAGATAAAGGTACAGTGCTACTAGAGAATAATTTTTATAAGAAATTGATCATAGCCAGCCACTAGGATTGTCCCACTGGGTAAATGAAAATTTATTGAAGGTGGCAAGCACATTGGCAGTCGTGCTAAAAACATAAAAGTAAAATTACACAAAAATCCATGCACACATGTACACTTGCACACATACTAGAAAGCATGCATTAGTACAATACTTAAATATAGCTCATTTAACCTAAGGGGATTTTTTTTCATAAGGGGATTTTTAATTTTGGTTTTTATTCCTGAGCTTTGCTGCTGTTACCCTGCAAGCCAAAAATCCTTGTAAAGCTATTTTGTCATGTTGTGGCTCTTATTCTCACAGATAAAGGTATAAACCCAGCATTGGATCCTCTGACTTCTGTCAATGTTTCACTAAGCTGAACTGGTAAAAGAGACCAACGATAAGTTGGTGTTTGTACGCTTATATGATCAAGTGAGACGAAAATGTGTTGTTAGGTCTCCTGGCCTCAGACACTCACAGGCAGGGATTTTGGAGGAAGACTGGATTAGGACAGCTGATCACTGACTTCTTGTTAGTAGTGGGCCCTGGCCTGAAGAGGCAGGTCTGTCTCCCTCCCAGGCTCCTTCTCATTTCTGTCTCTCTAAGGCCATGCTCCGAGTGGTTCTTCTCTGCCGGGGGCTCTCCTGCCTTGAGCCTCTGACTAGGGTCTACCTCTCCTTCCTTAAACTGTGGCGTCATCAATTGTGTCTCAATCAAGGAAAAGTGAGATGCATGTAGTCCACCCTTAGGTTTCATCTTATTAAACATTGTATCTCAGAACCCAAAATCTGCATGTTCTTATCTCACAGAAGACCAAGGACTACTCGTAGCTCATTTTTCTGTCACCACACAGTCACCTGGGCCCTGGCCAGAGCACTGTCAGATTGAATTGTTCTCCACCATATATATATATATATATATATATATATATATATATATATATATATAGTCTAATGACTGGGTCTTATCTTTAGTTGGATCTCATATTTTCAACTGTTTTATGCCTTACACCAAGTACTAAACCAATGGTCATTTGCTTCTCATTAGAATAGATTCCTAGATGACCTGTTTCAATCATTCTTTAAGGTGTTATCTGGAAACATTTTAATCATGTAGGGAATATAGTTTGGGTCCACACTTAAATCAATTATATTAAGAACATAATGTGTACCTGTGCTATGTGATGTACTGCTACTGCAGACTCACTGAAGCAATGCGTCTTTTCTAAGTTCTTATGCTTAAATAATGAAGAAGTCATATAAATAAAGGTATGTATTACAGTAATAGGTGCTTCAGTTGAAATGTACAATAAAAACAGAGTGGTTACTCATCATTTCTTTCTGATTCGTTGGTTACTTGTCTTTTATTGGAGAAAATATATGACAAACCTTGATAGATTCAGTGATTAAAGAAGGAATGAAAGGATACTCTGAGGATGAAGAAAAATGAATAATCCAGGATACTACTAGTATAATAGTATACTATTAGTATAATAATGTAATATTGCATTATTTAATTATGGGGGTTTTAAGGAAGGTATAACAGGGAACAAACATGGTGAGATAGGAAGGGCCACGTCAGGAAGATCTTTTGAGCAAGGTTTACTTTGTCAAGTATGATTATTGAATGCTCCCCTGTGCCCGCCTTTATGTCACTAGCAAAGCATGAAAAGCTCTAGTCCTTACCGGTGAAAGTAGGCATACATATTAAGACATGTGAACTCTAAAGAAAACTGAGGGGCAGCATTTATCAAAAGACTCCACTTCTGCTTAATATAAGCTAAGTAATCACACAATATCCATTTCTTCCCAGGGTCACAGAAGGAGCTGAGTTTATCCAAGGGTTCACATGTGTGGCCTCATTTTGGTCCCTGGAGAGCATGTCTTAGAGAGGAACTATTTTCACTTTTCCAAAACTATCCAATTATGAATATTAAATTATTATTTCTCATTTATATTAGAAGCAACCTTGCATATGAATAGTAATTCTCCAACTATGAATCCATCAAAACATTATTTTCTTTAAAAAAAAATACTGGAGAATTGTGATAATATTAGAAAAGCTAGCAAAACAAACTATTTCTTATCATAAGCTTCTATTGACCAGTACAAATGCAGTACCCTTTTGTATACTGTTGGAATTAATGTGGGATACCAACATGTGCAAGAAATTTCAAGTGTTCTGAATTTTATGTAAGGATAATTTACTTCAGTATATTCACTTAATAAAGAACTTATTCATTGTACATGAATAGCTAATATATTATGAAAAATCCCAGAAGAAACAGGAAGTAAAGTTTGAATCTGCAGTAGTTGAATTTAGTTACCACGAGAAAGGAAGCAAGAGTCACCTAAAGACAGGGTGATAGGGTCTTACATGAGGAAGCAGCCCACCTAGTCAAGCACCAGCTTAAGCAGCCAAGCAAAGCAGAGCTGAGCACAAACAGAAGGAAGATAAAGACCTTTCCTCGGGAGACGAAGCCAAGTGGGTAGCCGACACCTCCAACCTACCTAAGCGCTTATCACCCGGACTTCAGCTGGACTAGACTTCACCTAACCATTGAGAAAACTTTAGAAACACAAGATAACCAGGTTTTTAAACACACTTTTGACCTCATTTCCTTTAAAATAAGTCCCCTGTTCTGCCTATATATAAGGGCAAGAAAAGAACGCATGTTAATTTTCCTTCATCTTTTGAGTACCCACAGAAATGTTCTTCCTGTTGTTATTTCCATAAAACACCACTGGTTTACTCACTTGCTTTTTCTTTCTCATGCCAATAATCAAATTTCGTACCTTGCACTTGCCAGGCGGGCATTTGTGTCACTAATCTATATGTCCAAGATCCAAATCACTTTGAAATTCCTCATTTTGTCTGCAACTTTATCGTTCAATTTGGGATACATACAACATTATCTGTTTCACATCAATACTTTGCTAGAATGAAAATGAAATAGTATATCAGAGAGGCATAATCATTTTCCAGCGTTCACATAGCGTTTTTTGCAATAGGGAATCAAATGAAATCCAGGGGTCCCTTGGGAAATCAACACACAGAGGACACATGAAATTGTACCCACTCTCATCCTTCCTTTCCATCCTCATAGACGAGAAATCCCATCATCCTGCAGCCACTTTGCTGCAGTTGGAGGATGCTGGAGGAGGATATGCTAAGCAGGGTAAATGAGGAAAAGACAGATTCTGCACAGTTCACTCATATGGAGAAATGTTAAAAGGAAAATTGCCAAGAGTTGGGAGACCAGAGCTTATCAGGAACTCTAGTAGAGGAACATGAATTGATGCCGGCCCAAGGGTGCAAAGTTTCAATTAGATAGGAACAGCAAATGACTGCTATCCATCATACAGCATGGTGATAGCATAAGCTAATAATATTTCATGTATTTGAAATTTTTCAATAAAGTGGATTTAATTTACATTTATTTTTAATTTGGAAATAGTTATTATACTTATTTATGAGGTAAAGACAGAAGATGTTCACTTAATCTCACTACCATAAACTTGATAAATATATGCAGTGAGTGGTAATAGCTTAATGAAATACTCCACAATAAATATACTTTAAAATTCACATTGTGTACTGTAAATATACATAATGAGAATAAATTTAAATTGTTAAATTAACACAAATATTTTAAAGTTATTTGGTTTAAAAGTTAGTTATTTCACTTAATATTTAAGGCAATAAGTGGCAAAGGGCCAGCAAGATACCTTAGTGAACTAAATGCCTGCTTAGGCAAGTGCAGGGACCAGGGTTTGATCCCCAGCACCACATGCTGCACTGGCCAACTCCCCCTCAACCCCCTGGGTGCACTGAGTCATCTATCAAGCCGAGCATTGTGAAGTGCACCTGTAATCCCCATGCTGGGGAGGCTTAAAACAGGAAGATCACTATAGGTCTAAGCTGCATAATGAGACTGTGTACCAAATATAAAGTAGCATGACTTTAAATTATGTCCACTCTAAATGGAGGAATAGTGCCTTGTGCCTGTACAATGATGAAGAGTTCTCCACTCTCTTTTTTGGTATCTGCTTTCTGAAATGTGCCTCGAGGCATCTGACACATTCTTGAATCATCGATGTAGTAGACGGTGGGGATAGGCTTGGGTGTTGAAAAATCAAAGCCATCATGGACTCCACTTTTTCACAGGTTCTGGGAGCTGACTTAGCATACAGCAAGACAGTGAAAGTCTGGTGCTCTTGCTTGAAGGAGCAAACAGTTGGCTTTCTCTTTTATTGACTAACTGAAAAATATATTTAGCAGCTCAGTAGTTGCATTCTTAACGCCAGGGACTGTGATGATTTGCTTTCCCAAAGAGAATCCAACCCAGAGTAGCAGCTGCAGAGGGACTCACCACCTGATTAAGGTTTCAATAATTCATTGTCATGGTGTGAAATTCATCCATCTTTACTAATTGCAAAACTGGCAGGTTAATGGTGGTTTGATTAGACTAACCCTGGAACATTCAAGGCTTTGATGATTGCAAGTTGACTTTGTAATTGTGGCTGAGTTTCAGAGATGTTGTTTTCTTTTGTTTCCATCTTTGACAGGAAAGGACAATTCCATGGAATTTTTTGCTGTAAACGTAGATTTAACTTATGGATAAAGTTCCCAATGCAATTATCATGCTATTATATTTCAGAAAAGAGGGAAGATATGATCTGCCATGAAGTAAATTTGGGTAAAAAAAAATACCTTAATTTCTTTTCTGGCTACTCTTGCTTATCCTTCTGTCAGTTAAAATGATATTACATTTCCTCAAGAAAACATATATAAATTGACATGCTGAGCATAATAACTTGTAGATTATTTAGCTTTCTTTCTACTACAGCTGAGCTGCTTTGATCAAGAACAAATATTTATGGTGGACTAGAAGGAAACTTACAATATGCACTTATACTGTTTGTGAAAGTTTCCTCAAGGGGAAAACTTGTTTCTTTGAAGATTCTCTGTGTGTACAATAGCATGGTCTGATTTAATAACATCAGTATAGAAACCTGGAAATGGAGTCTGCTTTCTCTGCCTGGAGAAGTTATATTTTTTTTTAATTTTAAGAAATTTTGGGGGAATCTGCTTGTTTATTTTATTCTTACAAGTACATGAATATTTAGCTACTACCAGTAGCCCTGTTGGTGCATCTATTCTGAGATTTTTGTTTTGCTTTGTTTTGCAAATTCAATAATGGTAAACTTGCCTTAAACTGTTTCATTCCTTTTGCTCTCCTCTAACATCTAGATATATCTTTTGTAATCAGAACATTTATTTCTATTGAAACATCTCACTAACATTTCTAAACTATGACAAGTATCTCACAATGCTTTTGAAAGTATACTTTACTGATTCACTTGAATAAAATACGGATGTCCTAAACTATTGAGTCCATGTTTTCATCTCTCTGCTTGAGGTTGCTGTCTCATTTATTAAAATGAGTTGTCTTTTATGTCTCATCTTGTCTTGCTGATGAGGACTAAGTACAACATTTAACAAATTCATGAAAAATATAAATGAACTCAAATTTTGATTTTCCTTCTGACATGTGTAAACAAGCTAGAGTCTTACTGTGTCCAGAATAAGAATTCTGCCTCCTCTAGCTGTAGAACTGAAATTGCCAAAAAGCACAAACAAGCATGCATCATGCAACTGACTGAATTACAGTGCAAGTTTAACTCTTACTCGTGAATGTTATGTGCAGGTAAAAGAGGGAGATGACCAGGAAGGGTAAGAACTTACTAATCATGGTACATGAGGAGACCTTCCTTAGGCTAGGAATATTTAACTCTCAAATTCTGACCAGTTTATTTTGCAAAAGAAAGTAATTTATCCCACCCCAGTGGTCTGAGGCAGCTCTATAGACATGACATCCTGTGGGTATGAAAAGGCCTCTCAGCCTTTAGTTGACGAAACCAATCCTGAATCACTGCAGTATCAAGAACATTATTAGATGCATTTACCAAGAAAGACACTCATTTTTCCTATAGATCTATTACCAGATTCAAATCTCTGGAGAGTCCTAGAGATAAAGCACACAACATGATCTATGAGGAACTACCATGCACTCCCAATAAATTCAGCTTTTTAAATTTTATAAGCAGAGGTCCAAGTAGCAAGTATAGGAATAGATTTAAAAGGTTTAGAATGAAGTTGAAGGGAACACAAAACTGGGGTGGGTTGAATTTCTTTTTTCTTTTCTTTCTTTTTTTTTTTTTTTGTTGTTTAGGGAAGGGTCTGGTGTTCAGGGTCTCACTACTAGATGGGACTCATAGTGATCTGCCTGTTTACAGCCTACCAAGAGATAAGATTACAGGTGCACACCACTATACCCTCTCAATTTCCATCTCAGCATGCCCTGGGGGTGGGGCTGGCTGGCCCAGCAGGCCCTGGGATCCAATGCCCCAACCATCCCTCCACCTGCTTGCATGTGTTTTAATCTGTAGAGCTATTTGACCGGCCCTTGAATTTCTTGATGTAAGAAATTCCAAGTTTAATGTTGTAACTTATAGAGTTAAAAGGTACTAATAGCTGTGTTGATTAGCTGGCAGGAATATGAACCAAAGGAAAGCACACATGAATGATCTAGTGGCACCTGATTTCCTTGGTTTGCTATCAAGGAGAGCATTCAAAGGTTCAAGAGGTTGAGAATGCTCAGGTGGATTTGCACGAGTGAGTTCACTAGATCCCAGGCAAGCAGAAGACAAAGGGCAACACTCAATTACCAGAGACAAGGAGTGCATTACCCTAACTGGTAACAGAGACAAGCAATGATATGAGTGTCCTGGCATGTGTAAACCTTATCATGTTTACTAAATCATCCTGCTGTTCTCAAAATCAAATAGTGAGGGAGCCAGGTGAATCTTTACTTGGTCTGTATAAGCAGAAACATTCATGGCAAATAAGCAAAAGTCTCCCCCAAATTGTACTAACAGAGAATCATTCACATTCAGTAAATTCCCAGACATGAACCAGCTTATAGATCCAGAACCCTTGGAATGGAGGAGGGAATAGGCCCCCTTGAGGAAAATCAAGGTGCATGGAAATGTTATACTATTGATCATTCTCCTATCTGCCCCCAAAGGAATTTATGGTCTTTTACCAGAGGGGAAAATACTCCAAGTGGGGACTATTAAAAAGTGATTCTAAACTCATCTTGATCCTGAGACCACCAAGGAAATCATCACAGCTATCTAAAGTGGCTAGGATCCCGCAGAAATCTGGTCATCAAAGGGGTTACAATGGGTTGCATAGTCCATCGTGGGAGATTTTTGCATTTCCAGAATGCATAACTTAGAGAACCATACTTAGTCCTTGGCAGAATTCCCAAGTTGGTTTTCTAACCTGTTGAGGAGGACTGTTGAGGTAAGAAAGGCCAGCTGGAAGCCGTTAGAGCTACCCCTGTCTGGGAAAATAATAAATCAAACTAATAATGCAACTCTAGAGAGGTTGTAGAGATTAGTGCCACTGTTCAGGACTTAAAAGATGCAAGCATGTTGTTTTAATTTAATTCTCTCATTTAGCTTACATAGAAGATGGATGGATCTTGGAGAATAACTAGGGATTATAATAAGCTTAATTGATTGGCGACTCCTATTATGGCTTCTGTATCAGATGTGACTCTTTTGTGAGCAGATAAATAACAGTTATTGATTTAAAAATGTCTTTTTTCATAGCTATTCATAAGGCCAATAAGAAATAATTTTCCTTCTGCTTGTAAGTCCAACAATGCGCCTTCACTTCCCTACTTCATGGGGGCATCAATTCTTCATAACCTGTGCCCCAGTAATTTTGTTCACCTTTCTTTTCCACTAGATATCATACCTATACATTACATTGATGGCATAATGCTAATCAGACCAACTGAGCAAGCGAATGCAAGCATTATGGACTTGTTGGTAAAGTATTTGCATGTCACAGCATGGGAAAAAGTTCAATGCAAATTCAGCGCAAATTTCAGTGAAATTTCTGTGTCCAGTGGAATAGTGTATGCCAAGGTACTGCTTACAAGGTGAAGGATAGGCTGCTGTATCTCTCACTTTGTGCAGCCAAAGAAGAGGCACGATGCCCAGTTAGCCTCTTTTAATTTTAGTGGCAGCATGGTGCTCACTGAGGTGTGCTGTCGCATCCTTGCAACAACGGGGGATTCATAGAGCTGCCAGCCTTCAATGGGACCCAGAAGACAAGGCTCTGAAACGGAGTGGAGCTGTTGTTCGTTTCTCTACCACTCTGGTAATATAATTCAGTAGATTCAGTGATACTTAGGTGGCAGCGACAGGACTCCATATGTGAACCACCCTGATGGCCTTCAGGATTTTGAAGCAAGGCTCTACCGTCATCTGTAGGTCACTACTCTCCCTTTAACAAATAGTTTCTAGCTTGCCTGTGGAATTTATTGGAAAACAAATGATTTCCCATGGGATACCAGACTATCATGTAATTGGAGCTGCCATTAGGAACTGGGTATTACTGAACCAATAAACCATACATCAGACACACACATTTGCACTGCATCCTCAAATGGAAGCAGTGTATATATGGTCTGGCCTGAGAATAGCCTGAAGGGCAAGTTGGCTATGTGAAGTGGCCCATGTTGCCATGGTTCCTGAGCCACTCCTATCCTACTTTCTGCTTTCTATCACTCAAT
The DNA here is from genome assembly GCA_004027165.1 of Ctenomys sociabilis. Lineage (NCBI taxonomy): Eukaryota > Metazoa > Chordata > Mammalia > Rodentia > Ctenomyidae > Ctenomys > Ctenomys sociabilis. The sequence goes on from PVKA01001681.1 coordinate 125,453, forward strand.
GTGTGCCACTGATCTCATGGGCATAGTAGATGATCAGTCGTTAGGATGGGAGTATTAGGGCCTGGGTTCTAGATGGGCTTGCACTTTATGCAAGCATGAAACAAGAGCGAAAAGATGTAGCATGACAACCCTTTCTATCGCATCCCTGAAGGAGAGTGGGGAAAGAATATCTTTATAGTGAAGAATAGTGAGAACTTTGGGCAGTTCTCCTATTGTACATTTTGCTTGGAAAAAAATTACCAGATATGTGACTCTACTCAAATTGTGTCCTCTATCCAACACTTTGGGTGGTCAGGGGTGGAAACAAATACAATTGGAAAATTGGTGGTAATGACAGTTGGGGTAGAGGTATGTGAACCCGCCTTGTTTATCTAGGCAAAATATGGACAAAATGTTTGAAATACTTGTGTTCTCTATAAAAGATCAAGAAAAGGGGACCTCAGCAAAATAATTAATGCTCACGTGGCTGAGTGGCCCCACTTTGTGGCTAGTGCTCATCTTCTCTTTCCAGCCACTGTTCTCATTGCTTAATGGACTCATGAATGAAATAGCCATCGTTGCAAGAGTGGAGGCTGTGCAGGGGCTCAGAAGCATGGACTTCCATTCAACAAGGCTGATCTGCTCCATGGCACTGCTAAGCACCCAGCTTAGTAACATCAAAACCACAACTGAGCCCATGTGGCAGTATCCCTTGGGCAATCAGCTTGTGGCCTAGCAGTAGGTCAGCTATGTTAGAACAACTCCACTCCTTATGGAGCACTACTTTGTCCTTACTGAAATCGATACTTACTGTGGGTAAGGATTCTCTTTTCTGTACATAATGCTTCTCAAAAGCACCACCATCTGTAGATGTACAGGGCTCCTTTTCACTGTCACATAATCTGGCCCATGAGTAGTCTGTCACCAGAAAGCTACACTCTAACATCACAAGGTCCAAATACCACCAGAAACCAATTTCACACTCCTATTCTTTGTATTTTGACTAAGATTTCAGACAAACAGATAAGCCTTCAAATAGCTTTTTGAACTGATTGCCTTTGATTATTCATTTTTTAAAATGTGTTTAGTACAGAGTCAACAGAGTCTCACTACACAGATCAGGTTCATACTGATACTCCTGTGTTTAGCCTCCCAAGCACTGGAATTAAAGACATATGCCACCACATCCAGTCTCAATCACTGTCTCAGCTCGCCACAGTGGTGGGACCGGCATGGCACAGTCCACTGAGCTATTTGGCTGGCCCTTGAATATTCTTAATATGAATTTTAGGCTGTAATTGTAAAAGAGTGACATGGATCTTGAAGATTGATATGTTATCTATGAAAAAATATGGAACATGGATCAGATTCTACTAAATTCCTAATTGCTGACCCTCTCTTGAAGGTAGAAGTAGGTCTTGCTTCAATGTGTTACAAGCTGATAGTGCAATGCTTAAAGATATCATAAATACGTGAGAGTGATACTTTTCCAGGAAAATTCTGTCACACTGAGTAAGAGATTAGGGCTGAGATGGACCAGCTAAGCCTGTCAGCCATGGAGACCCAGGGCCCATGCACAGGACACAGAATCCAGGATGATTGCTGGCTGAAACCTCCAAGTATGACCTACATAAACCTTTCCTTCCTTGATTTTGGATGCTGGATATTTTGTCCTAACAAAAAGAGAAAAGTTATCAGGATACCAAGCCAGCCATCAATAGGAGAGCTTAAATCTTCCATAACACAAGTTTTTGTCCCACCAGTTTCTAGTGGGACAGCCATCTCAGATGCCTTATCTAGATGAAAGAAAGGTAATATAGGAATTCCATGTGCAGAAGATTCCTTCAGGGTCTTTGTGGCTGTTCAGGATCTGTTTGCTCCCACTCTGGAGGGCATATTTCCTTTTACTCTCAATAAAGTAAAATACTCCCCACCTTGTTAATATATCTTGTTCTGGACACTAAGAACCTTAAAATAATCTCTTTGGAACCCAAAAGCCAGTAACATTAGTTCGTATTACTAATTCTTGGCTGTAATTGATTTTATTGATTTCTTACTCAAAGGCTGTAGAATGCAACACTAACTTACTTAGCCATATAATTAAACTGTTACAAAAATATTATCATCAATCCAGTTTCTAGGCTACAAAGCCAAGCAAAGTATATTGACATACTCTGAGACATCAGTATGTGGAGATATCAGAGCTTGCACTCACGCATCTGGTGTTGCAGATTGCATTGTAGATAAATTTTATTCTTAATACTCAATGCTGTTGTCAGTTTTAATGCCCTCCTCCAAGCTGAGGTCTGCTGCACAGGTCTTTCTCATGCCCAGAAGCTCATTGCTCACGCATCCTTGCTAGTTTTCCTTGGTTTGTTGAATTGCACATTTCTAATTTGCAGTCCCAGCTTAAGATTTTTTTTTTTTTTTTTTTTTTTTTTTTGCAATGATGTGAGTCTCTCACTGAACTACACCATGAAGTGCAAATAAATGAGCTTTTAACCCTGAGCACTTTCCTCTGAGCTGGTTTTTAGATGACTGGCTGTGGCCTAAACACACTCTTCCAGCTGGTTGTGTTCCTGCTTGTCCTGTGTCGCAAGATGGGGGTCCCTTACTGCATAATCAAGGGGAAGTTATGGCTGGGCCGTCTGGTCCACAGCAAGACCTGTACCACTGTCACCTTCATACAAGTCAACTCAGAAGATAAAGGTGCACTTTCTAAGCTGGTGGAGGCCATCAGGACCAACTACAAGGACAGATATGATGAGACCCGCTGTCACTCGGGAGACAACGTTCTGGGTCCAAAATCTGTGTCTCATATTGCCAAGCTGGAGAAAGCAAACGCTAAAGAGCTTGCCACTAAACTGGGATAAGTGTACTCTTGAGTTTTCTGTACATAAAGACAATAAATTGTCCTTAATCCAGTATTAAAAATTCTGGATTTTTTTGAACCGGGAATTGAACTCAGGCTCTTGCAAGGCAAGCACTTATTCTACTGAGCCATCTACCCAGCCCCTCTCAGCTTAAAATTCTGATTTCAAATATCTGAGTTGGGCAAATCTTAAGTTATGTGCATTAGCCCAGCTTCAAGAGAAAGGAAAAAATGTATCAGGTATTCTCATTGCTACAGTGTCTCTAGCTTAACTCAGTACTTTAAAATGCATAAGTCTCCAAACAAAGGAAAGGCATCCAGATAAAAATCATTGGCCAATTTCCATCACAGTGAGTGAGATGCGCACATACAAAGCTTTGTATCATTTGAAAAATAGTGTATTAGAGAAATGTTATTAAAAATACTCGGATGTAGACTTTAACCACAATTAAAAACATTGGATTCAAAACATTTCTATTACATGTAGTCTATTATTTAGATAGATTCATATATTTGATCACATTTAGATAATAACAGATTAATTATGCATATATTAATGTTTAGTTCCAATAGCTGCTATCCCTCACATGATATAATTAATTTCATCACATTATGCCTTATATTTTACATTGTAATGTACAAATGTTATTTTAAAAGTCTAAATGGGTCCTAGCATATTAAGTGGGTTTGGGGTTGGGAGCTTGAATGGAAAGTTCTGGTGTCTTTGCTGATCCCAGAAAATAATGTTGCACTGACATCACACGCTGAGTGTCAGCTAAATGACAGAACTGTGTTCATGGTTTTTTTTAGAATAAATCTATTTCTGTACATTCAAAATGAGATTGTTCTTGAAAACGTATTAAATTATATTTCCATATCTCTAAGCTTTTGAAGACTGTATTATTTCAATTTCTACAGCATGAATATAATCTAGTAATCACTATTTAATACTGATTATGAATTGCTAATATACATCAACAATTTATTTTAATCAATATAATTCAATGTTGTAGAAATTGACATAAGTATAATTTGTATTTCAAAAATCTCAGACAATGAAAAATTAATAATAGCCAAGTGGGGATGCACACCCGCAATTCCAGCACTTTGGAGGCTGAGGAAGGAAGTTTGTTGCAAGTTCAAGAAAAGGCTGAGCTACAGAAGGAGTTCAAGACGAGCCTGAGCTGCATAGAGTGACCCTGTCTCAAAAAGAACAAAAATAAATGAATAAGTATATAATAAATAAATAAAATAAGGATGTAATAGCTAAACAATCAGTATTCTATTGCAAAAAATTATAATGTGATTTCCTTTTTTAATTTATTTTTTATTTTATTGAAGTACAAATATGAATCAGACAGTTTTAAGACACCTTAACAAGACAGATTCGATAAATTAATACATTGCAAACTGTTTTTATACTGTTTTGGTATCGTACAAGGTGCATACATGATATTATACTTACAGACATTGTTATAGCAGATGTCACTTATCAGTAAATTTAGAGTGTAGCAGTTTACTTATTTTTTATACCAGAATTATATCAAAAATTCAATAACTATTTTCCTAGTGGATGACCACAGTACTAGAAGCCGACATAATATCCTGTCCAACCACCATTAGTGCAAATCTTGCCTCTCATAGGATTATGTAGAAGCACAGAGTTATCTATCCCAACTGTACTGTCTATACACACACATCATGATTTTTTGTTTCTATACTCCTTCCTTTGTCTACACCTGTCAAAGGTGTGCACTCCATTGTCATTCAACTAACTTAGGTGCTTGGACTAGACAACACAATCCAACACACTCCAGCATTCCACAACAATAGTAAGTTATTCAAAGAAGTTGTCGACCATAGCCATTTACAGCTCTGCTTAATATTATGACCCCGCGATGTATACTTCACTTTTATAATTTCCTGCTGGATGGTTAAGACCTAGATAGAGCAAGACTTATATGCCAACACATGTGCTTTATGTTTCTAATGTGGTCAGTGAAGCCCGCTCAGGGTTTATCTTGTAGTCCTGTACATTGTTCTGTAGATCCTTTGTCTGTGTCATCCATGTGGATGAGGCACGGCCAATGCTTGACCAGTTTGCTCTCTGTGAGAGCCTGAGAGAAAGTTTTCTCCCATGTGACTCTTCCCAGGCACACTATAGAATTTCAGTCTCTTTTCTCTGTGGCCCCATAATCTCCTTGTTCAGAAAATTTGGAGCTCAACTGAATTTCATGATGTTGCAGTACAGGTTCTGCTATGTCCTGAGTCTTCGCTGACCTTAAAGGCTAGAGCCAAAATGTTGGCTGGCCTTGGGGCTCTTCTATTTCTCCAACTTTGATTTGTGAAATTAGGTTGTTAAAGATCCAGAAGAAAAGCTGATTAGTATCCTGCAACATATGCCATTCACTTTGCCTTATCTGACTCAATTGATTTTAGTTGTTGTTGTACATTTCCTTTTGTATTTCTGCTTTTCGCTTGTTATACTAGGGAGACTATATGATATTTACAGATGTGTGTCTGGTTTATTTCACTTATGAGTATATGTTCAAGTGGCATCCACTACAGTATAAATGCTTCAAACTTATCATTCTTAATAGCTGAGTAATACTCCATTATATAGAAATACCACATCTTTTTCAACCATTCCTCATGTGATGGACATCTTGGTTGTTTCCAAAATTTGGCTATCACACATTGCACTGCTATAAACATAGGTACACATATATCACTATGGTACAATGTTTTCAGATCCTTTGGGAAAATTCCCAGTAGGGGAATAGCCAGCGTGAATGGGATTTCTAGTCCTACTCTTTTGAGGAGTCTCCACACTGACCTCCGCAATGGTTGTACCAGTCTACATTCCCACCAGCAGTGGAGAAGTGTTCCTTTTTTCTCCACAACCTCTCGAACATCTGTTATTGGTTGATTTCCTTATGATAGCCATTCTTTCTGGAGTGGGATGGTATCTCACTGTTGTTTTTATTTGCATTTCACAAATGGCTAGCGATGTAGAGCATTTTTTCATATATTTATTTGGTTCTGCAATTTCGTCCTCTGAGAAGTGTATATTCATCTCAGATGCCCATTTCTGAATTGGGTCTTTAAATTTCAGGGCTCTGTTATATCTTAGTTCTTTATAAATTCTAGAGAGTAGTCCTCTGTCTGATTGCTCTTTAGTTAGGATTTTTTCAAAGTTGGTGGGTTGTCTTTTCACTCTGTTGACAATTTCTTTTGACATGAAGAAGCTCCTTAAGAAGAGTTGATCCCAGTTGTTGATTCTTTCAAGTGTTTCCCGTGCAAATATATGCTTGTTCATGAACTCTTTACCTACCCCTATGTCTTCAAGAGTTTCTCCTACTTTCTCTTCCAGGAGATTGAGTGTTTCTGTTTTAATGTTTAGATCTTTAATCCATTTTGACTTTAACTTAGTGCATGGTGATACAGCTGGGTCAAGTTTTAGTTTTCGGCATGTAGAAAGCCATGTTTTCTAGCACCATTTGTTGAAGAGGCTATCTTTCTTCCAGTAAGCTTGTGTAGCCCCTTTGTTGAAGATAAGATGGCTGAGTGTTTTCGTAGATGCCTCTGCATCTTCTAATCTATTCCACTGATCCTCAGGTCTATTTTGTTGCCAATACCATGTTGATTTTATCACAGTGGCTTTGTAGTATAATTTCAAATCAGAAATTGTGATGCCTCCTGCCTTGTCTTTATTGGCCAAGATTGCCTTTCCTGTTTTAGGTCATTTATGGTTCCAAATAAATTTTACAATTGATATCTCTATGTCTGGGAGGTATGTTGGTGGCAGTTTGATAGGGATTGCATTAAATCTGTACAGCAATTTTGGGAGTATGGCCATCTTCACGATGTTAGTTCTTCCTAGCCAGGAGCATGGAATATCTTTCCATTTTCTGAAATCCTCTATAATCTCTTTTCTTAGGGTGTTGTAATTTTCCGTGAAAAGATCTTTGACTTCCTTGCGTAAGTGAATCCCAAGGTATTTCATTTTCCGTGGTGCTATTGTGAAAGGTATTGTTTCTATTGTTTCCATTTCAGTGTGTTTGTTATCTGTGTAGAGAAATGCTATTGACTTTTGCGTATTGATTTTGTATCCTGCTATGCACTGAATTTCTCTATCAGTTCTAGCAGTTTCTTGGTGGAATTTTTGGGGTCTTCAAGTAAAGTATCATGTCGTCTGCAAATAGTGATAATTTAACTTCTTCTTTACCTGTTCTTATTCCCTTTATTTTTCCCTCTTTTCTAATGGCTGTTGCTAAGGATTCCAAGATTATATTGAATAAGAGGGGTGATAGAGGACATCCTTGTCTTGTACCTGATTTAAGAGTAAAAATTTCAGGTTTTCCCCATTTAGGATTATATGAGCTTTTGTGTTGTCATAGATGGCTTTTATAAAGTTAAGATAGAGTCCATCTATTCCAATTTTCTGTAGAACCTTGAACATGAATGGGTGTTGGACTTTGTCAAAGGTTTTCTCTGCATCAATTGAGATGATCATATGGTTTTTAGATTTCAGTCTATTAATATAGTGTATTACATCTATAGATTTTCAAATATTGAACCATCCTTGCATCCCTGGGATGAATCCTACCTGGTCATGGTGCATGATCTTCTTGACGATTAGCTGTATTCTGTTTGTCAGGATTTTGTTAAGTATTTTTGCCTCTATGTTCATGAGGGAGATTGGCCTGTAGTTCTCCTTTTTGGTTGTGTCTTTCCCTGGTTTTGGAATCAGTATTATACTTGCCTCCAGAAATGATTTCGGGAGGACTTTTTCCTTTTCAACTTCACTGAAGAGTTTGTGGAGTGTAGAAATTATACCTTCTATAAATTTCTTGTAGAATTCATCTGTAAATTCATCAGGACCTGGACTTTTCTTTGTCAGTAGGCTTTTTATTACGTTTTGTATTTCGTTGGCTGTTACTGGCTTATTAAGAGTTGTTATATCTTCTTGATTCAGTTTTGGTAATTTGTACCTTTTGAGCAATCTGTCCATTTCTTCTGTGTCTTCTATTCTGTGAGTGTAAAGGTTCTCGAAGTAACTATTGATAATCTTCTGAATTTCCACTGGGTCTGTGGTGTTTTCACCCTTTTCATTCCTTATCGCTTGTACTTGAATTTTCTTTTGCCTCTTTTTGATGAGGTTAGCAAGAGGCTTATCAACTATTTAGTTCTTCAAAGAACGAACTTTTTGATTTGTGGATTCTTTGAACTGTGTTTTTTTTTTTTTCCTCATCTCAATTGAATTAATTTCTGCTCTAATCTTTATGATTTCTTCCGGTCTTTGAGCTCTGGGTTTTGTTTGCTCTTCTTTTTCTAGTTGTTGGAGGTATAACATTAGGGGGCTAATTTTTCCCTTTCTGTTTTCCTAGTGTGTGAGTTCATAGCTTTTATTTACCCTCTAAGAACTGCTTTCATCGCATCCCATGAATTCCGGTAAGTTGTACTTGTATAATCATTGAATTGTAGATATTATTGAATTTCTTGTTGAATTTCTTCTGAGACCCATTGATTGCTGAATAGGGTGATGTTTAGTTGCCATGAATTTAGTGTGTTTTTCTGGTTTCTTTTGTCATTTATTTCCAGTTTCATTGCATTGTGTTCAGATAGTATGCAGGGGGTAATTTCCATTTTCTTGCATATACTTAGGCATGACTTCTGGACTGTTATGTGGTCTATTTTGGAAAATGACCCGTGTGCAGCTGAAAAAAATGTGTATTCAGCTGTGATTGGGTGGAACACTCTGTATATGTCCACCAGGTCCATGTGTTCCAAGCTCTGGTTCAGTTCTGCTACTTCCTTGCTAATTTTTTTGTGTGGTTGATCTATCTTTTTGAGATAAGGGTGTGTTAAGGTCTCCTGTTAAGTTTGTGTTCTTAGACATTAAGTTTTTCATGTCCCTTAAGATTTGTCTTACATAGTTGGGTGCTCCTATGTTTGGTGCATAAATATTTATGAGTGTTACTTCTTGCTCTTGAATTTTTTCCCTGACCAATATGTAGTGGCCTTCTTTGTGTTGTTTGATCATTCTTGGTTCGAAGTTGAGACTGTCTGAGAACAGAATTGCTACTCCTGCTTTTTCCTGAGGTGCTTGGGAATGTAGTATTGCTTTCCATCCTTTGACTTTGACCCTATGAATGTCCTTTTGAGTTAAGTGTGTTTCTTGTATATAGCATATTGTTGGATTTTGTTTCCTAATCTACTGTGCCAGTCTATTTCTCTTAATTGGAGAATTAATCCATTTACATTGATGGTTATTATTGAAATGTGCTGACTTATGTTTGTCATATTTACCTGGTGTTGTTTATTCCTTTGTAACCTGTGTTTAATTGTCTGTCATGTTTAATGGGTTCCTTCCATTCTCTTGCATGGAGTTCTGGTCATTGTGGTCTCTCTCTAGAACATCTTTCAGCAGCCTATGAAGGGATGGCGTTGTCATCATGAAATTCTTTAGTTGTTCTTTGTTGTGGAAGTCTTTCACTTGTAAGAGAGTTTTACATGGTATAGTAGTCTGGGCTGGAATTTGTTTTTGTGTAGGACTTGAAGAACTCTGCTCCATGCTCTCCTTGCCTTCATTGTTTGTGTAGAGAAGTTGGCTGTCATTCTGATGGGTTTTCCTTTGAATATGAGCTCCTTCTTCTCTCTTGCAGCTTTCAGTATATTATTTTTCTGTTGGATTTCTGGGATCTTAACTATTATATATCTCGTTGTGTTTCTACTTGGATTTAAGTTATTTGGTGTTCTGTATGCTTCTGTGACCTGCATGTTGGATTGTTTCCTCATTTTTTGAAAGTTTTCTGCGAGTATTTATCCCCAAATTCTTTTTATGTCATTTGTATTGACTCCTTCATTCTCGTTGATACCAATTATTCTCACATTGTTCATCCTGGTGTCATCTTGCAGGTGATCGATTATTTTTTCTTGCATTCTCGTTGTTTTTAAGAGATCCTTTCTCACCTTTTCACTAGCTGCTCTGGCATCTTCACGGTCTGAAACTCTGTCTTCGTTTTCACTCGGATCGTTTTGTAGACTCGCGATTGACATTTTTAGTTCTTCTATATCTGTTTGACTGTGTTTCATGTGTTCTATTTCTTTTCTGTATTGCTCATTTAAGGAATCCATCACACTTCTGATCTTCTCAATTTTTTTATCCATGTCTTCTTTAGAGGTAGTTATTAATTCTTTTTCTGCTATGTTTCTTCCTAGTTGGGTTTCCTCTGTATATTTCTGGACTTGTTTCTGTATTTCAGATGCTATGACTTCAAATAGTTCTTTTTTGATTTCAGAACTTATTTCTGCTTTGAGTTCTTCATGATCTTTCTGCTGTTGTTTCTTTGCCTCAGATGCTGTTAATTCATATATATCAGCTGGAATAGTGCTCTCTGCACTTGTTCTGGGTGAGCATAGTTTTTCCACCCAATGTGTCTGGAATTCATTCTTTATTTCAGATACTATGTATTCAGATATGTCTTTTTTAATTTGGGGAATTATTTCTCATTTTATTTCCTCTATAGCTTTCCTCTATAGAACAACTATATTTTATAGTTGTTCCTTTGCTGCTGTATCTGTTAATTCATTCATTACAGCTGAGCTAGTGTCCTCTGCCCTTTTTGATGGACTTGAGGTCTGGTATTGCATTTTTCCCCTACTGTTTGTCATTTTGTATAGTACTGACCTTTGACCTTTGGTGTACAGCTTTGATGCAGCTATAACCTTAGCTTATTATGAGATTCGGGTGCCAGTCTATTAAGTTTGAGATTATCCAGGTATGCCTATCCTGGATCTAGCTGTTGTGTTCAGTTCCTTTTTTGCTGCAGCTCCTTTGGTTCCCCTCTGTTGGTTTCCTGTTCAGGCGAGCTCGAACCAAACTGGGTTGTAGAGCATGTAATGAAACTTCACCGTCTTAGCTGGCTTTGGGGCGAGGATCTGGAAACTTACTGGGGTCAGCTCTCCTGTGTCAGGCAGGTCGTTCCCCAGGTGGTTGGGCCAGGGCTTTGGTAGGTCTTCTGGGCTCACAGAACAATAGTGGATGATCTTATTCACTGAGTAGGCTATACTGGGTCGGCCAGCCTGTGCTGGGTCTGGGTCTACAGGCCGTAACCCGAGAAGGCTGGGAAAGGTCCCTCTGGTGCAGCGGGCCTGGAGCCCTCACTCACAGGCCAGGCTGTGCTGGGTTTCGGTCTGTGGCGTGGGACCACGGATTGCTGAGAAATGTGCCTCCAGTGTGGCAGGCTTGGAGTTCTCACTCCAGGCCGACCTGCACTGGGTCTGGGGCTGTGGGGTGGGACCGGTAATCACCTGGAATTGTTTCTCTGGCTCAGTGTGCCACGGAGGTTGGGGGGGGTAGGGAATCCCTGGGAAATGTCTCTTGGGCGTGGTGGGCCTGGCGTTCTACACTCACTGAACTTTGCTGCCTAGAGAATCGGGGAAATTCCCACTCCTTCAGTGGGCTTCAGGGAAGGGGATCCGGGGAGGTGCTGCTGAGTGGGTCCTGAGGTTTCAGGCCAGTCACTGGCTTGGAGGGCTTGGGGGTAGGGATCCGGGTAGTACTTGTGGGAAGAAGCCAATGGCTCTCCCTCAGACTCACCACATTCTCACTGATCTGGGAAGCCTGGTGAGTCATGCAAATTCCCACTCACTGGGAGAGCTTGGGGCGGGATCCAGGAGACCGCTGGTGTCAGCTGCTGTCTCAGGCGGTCTCTGGCTGGGAGGCATGGGCAGGATCGAGTAGGCTGCTGGTGTGGGTCTTGCTGTCTTGGAGGTCTCTGGGGCTGGCCGGGCGTGGGCGGGATCGAGGAGGATGGAAGAGTTGGCCACACTGTCTCTTCCCAGTCTCTGGGGCTCTATAATGTGATTTATTAAGTCACAGTGCATTTTCTGCTCTCATAAACATTTTTTTATTTTTTTAAAAAAAGAGTATAAAAAGTAAAAAGAAAAAGGAAGAGATACAGAATTTCACTCAACAAGATAATCAGAATTCAACAATGGTTGTTGTACTGCGTATTGTTGTCTTCAGATTGGCTGCTCAGATTACCAGATATAAGCATGCAAAATTGATCAAAAAATTAAAAAGAAAAAAACACACTATTTAAGCATTAACTGTTTCTTTCAAAAGGCCAGTAAAAATCAGCAGCTCTCTAACCCAGGCAATAACAGTGCATATGCCCAAATTACAGGAGGATGCTTCCTTCATTGCATGTTGTTATACAATACGTTATTTATCTTATGCTGCAAAACCTTAGTGGGCTGAGCTTTGATTTTTTAATGCTGTTCAATCTGCAATCTTTTCATTTAGTGCTCAATGTATGCAGCACAATCTTCCACTTCCAAAGATAACAAAAGCAAGGGACTGGCACTGAAGGAAAAATGTTTGATTCTCTTTCCTTGACTTTTTAAAAAGTTTCTTAAAGATTTTCTTCCTAGAACTTAATTTTTAGTTAGTAGGTACTTTAATGGAGTTTTTTTGTACTCCACTACCTTCCATGTGAATGGTGCAATCGTGACTTGCACGACTGACATCATGACGTCTGCTTGTACTGGGAAACCAGAGCAGAGTCCTCAGAAACTTGCTTTGCCCTGTGAGGTGGGAGCCGGCACAGGCAGCATGAGGCTCTTCCCATATGACAGTGTTAGGGTGCGCTAACCAGCTACATTGTGTTTGAAAACAAGCGAATATTGTCAGAGTGGATGACAGAATGAGATACCTCGTTTTTGCTTAGCTTCAGACTGCGAGTCCAGTGAGAAGGAACATGACCACAGGGGCTTTAACTGATGTGCCTCATTAGTGAAGAAATCTGCAAGAAGCAAGGGCAGATGAAGAGGGACTTCTTGGGAGACCAGAAAGAACTACTGCGACGTGATGGATGCTAGCAACTACTTTGCATATTTTGCTTCTAACGTATGTTTGTTCTCAATGTCTACCAGTGGCAGTGCCACTGTAGGGCTCTGTCTTTGTTCAGTGGCTGTCCTCTTTCTCACAGCCAAGGTAAGATCCTGTTATATCCCTATTTACCTGCCATGAGGTCACTGTGTTTCATTGTGTGTGAGCAAGGAGTCCTTATTATTTAAAAAGACCTTTGCTCTTAATTATGCAAATTTTGTTACCCGGTTTATCTAACCAGGAAAAAAATGATGAGCACTCAAAGCCAGATGTTGTGGCACACACCCATAATCTGAGCACTAGAGATGTGAGGCAGGAGGATTGTTGTGATCAGCCTGGGCTACGTGGTGAGTTCAAGGAAAGCCTGAACTACATACCAGGAAGCACAAGGCCCTGAATTCAATCCCCAGTTCAATAAAAAATAAATAAATAACAATAAATGGAAAGCACTTAAAAGCAGTTGACATTTATATCAACAGGTTATGAGTACACTTACCAGAGATTCCCAAATTATAATTGTGCCATTTCATTAGTACTTGTACTTCTTTTTATTCCAAAGGTACAGGATTGAGTCCATCTTTGTAGAAAAATCCCTTTATTTAAAATGGTCCAACTAAAAATGGCTTGATTTTACTAAAACCTGAAATCGAAACACAATTCATAGAAATAATATTTCAAAATTTAAATTTGAACACTTTCCTGGCATGGCGGTGGGCAACCTGGACTCTCAGAACTCAAGACAGTGAGAACTCAAGCTGTGCTCACAGTCATCCGCAGAGTGCTAATGGAAGGATCAGGTCATTGCAGTGTCCTGAGCTGCCAGAGTTTCTCAGACAGGTGTTTTATGTTCCCACATTCAGTCACGTGCAGACCATTACCATCTGTATCTGTTCATGAGTCATTCAACACTTTAATACAAAATAAGCTGTGGGTTGGATGATTTTACCCAACAGTTGGCTAATGCAGTTATTTTTATTGTTGTCATTAACTCACATAGCACCTTTATGCAAGTTAGAAAAAGATGTCCTACTGAAAAAAGGATTTTTTAAATGAAATTTCTTTATCTCTATATACCAGTAATTGGAATGCTCATAAAGTTATTATTTTTAAATTATAAAATCAATTTGCTAAATACAAACTGATACAAAAATTAAATTTTAACCAGAATATTTATGAACTCACTTTGATAGTTATAAAATAATTTCCTATCCTATTCTCACTACATGAAATTTTGACTATTTTAATATTGCTTGAACCAATATCTCATTTTCTACAAAAATGTTACTTCTATTAAACAAAGTGTCTTATATCATTCTCAAAATATTAGCATCATGAATATTGCACATTTAACAATAGCATAATTATATTTTTCACAGTTTAATAGATGCTGTTCTGTAGCATTGTTTTTTATTAATTTTATTGAGAAACAAATAACAATGAGATAGTTTCAAAACTGATTAATATGAGAGTTACAATAATTAATACATCGCATTTGCAGTGGTTATTCATGGCACAAGATGCAGACATGATAGCCTGGTCAAACACTCTCAGTACAAATCTTTCTTCTCATTGAATTAAGAGAAGGTAGCTGTATATCTGTCTTAACTATTTTGTATATACTGATACAAAATGATCCTTCATTTGTATCCCCTATTTTTGTTTAATCATTTTTATGTATACTTCACATTTATATTTTAATTTTAGAATTAAATATTGTTGGTATAGGAAACATTTAATTTCTTTGTGATAATCAAATTTAGATGAAAAGTGCGGTTAATTTTGCAATATCTGACACATTTTCCATCCTCAGCAAATTTGTTACATAAGTAAAACACAAAATTATTAAAGATAATTAGCAGTTTCCTTATCATCTCTAAAGTTAGAAGATAAATTAATTTTAGATTTTTTTACTTGTACTATTTTTGAGGGGACTTAATATGCCTTAAAGAATGGAAAGATTTCAAAAAGTACATACAGTGTTCAATATTTCAATTATAAGACAAAAGTAAATTGTTATAAAATTCATTTTACAAATTAACTGATTTACTTCTTTTTAACTCATTAACTTTATTGAAAATCAATAATAATTATATAGCAAATTAAAAATTGTAATCAAATATTGAAATGTGAAAGATATAAGATGTACA